>JAOPJI010000002.1:12917437-12941516 GCA_027122695.1 Merluccius productus | reverse complement strand
TTACTCCAGTAAATAGAGACAATCTTAGTAACGACATGGCAACGTTACCTTATTACTCCAGTAAATAGAGACGATCTCAGTAACGACCTGGCAACGTTACCTTATTACTCCAGTACATAGAGACGATCTCAGTAACGACATGGCAACGTTACCTTATTACTCCAGTAAATAGAGACCGTCTTAGTAACGACATGGCAACGTTACCTTATTACTCCAGTAAATAGAGACCGTCTTAGTAACGACATGGTAACGTTACCTTATTACTCCAGTAAATAGAGACGACCTTAGTAACAACATGGCAATGGGGAAGCTTTCTAAATGTAGTCCCATCGGAGTCCAGTTCAAGTTGACAGTTATTAACGTTTCGTTTAGCATTCATTTAGACCGGGGATAGTTACGATCACTTCATAGCCGTGCAGTTATAGCAAGTTAATAAACACCCCTCCAGCCAGTCAGCATCGAGTATTCACCTGGGCCATGGTATAAATATAATTTTGTTATGATTACCTCAGCGCAACGCTTCACCACAATGTTCAAATTGTAATGCTATGCAGTATTTCACACAACTATAATGCTTTCAAACGACACCATAACATTCTGTCCATCGGCATGGTCCCCTGCATTAGCTCTGTTTACCAATAGGCATATAGCTAGGTGAATGAAATGAGTAAAATAAACGCTTAACAGAAAATAAGAGTTTATAACAAGGCTTGTCAGATCCTTGAGGCATGAAAAGTTGCAAATGAAACTCTTCCATTTAAAAAACAGCGATCTCAACACCACTACCTTGCTGAACCCGCGAGCTTGCTGGGCTGTCTCTAGACTGAGACCTGTCAATCAAATGGCCATTTCTTTAATACCTAATAACTTTTAAATACAACAATACTTTCATACCATTTCGTTAGGCATGTTTTAACACTCTGATCGAATGTTGACAAAAAAGATAGGCTGTGTATGATGAAATTCTTTTTGTTAATAAAGTATTACATTTTCCCCATTGACTTGGATATAACCGAAGGTTTTTAGCAGCCGCCCTATTGACCACTAGAAGGAACTGCAACATTGAAATCAGGTTTATTCACTTCCACAAGTCACTTTTTGAGGCCGTCATGGCTGCCGCTTGGTGAAATGGCTCTAATCCAGTTTTGTGTGCTCCTGGTTCCAGTACTCAGCGGATGTGGACAAAGTGAGCCTCCTTCTGCAGGTTCCCCTCTACTTTGACCTGGAGACATACAGCAGCGCTAGGAGGCTGGAGAAGGTGACTATCCACCCTGTGTGATTAGAGATGGGCTCAACTAGTCGATTCATCCAATTCATCATTCATTATTTTTTACGATTAAACAATGAATCATTTAGTCTATAAAATGGCATGAAATGGCTTGCTTTATCTGACAAGCAGCTAAGAAACACTAAAATATTCATTTTAATAATGTTCGAAAGCATTAAGCAGCAAGTGTTTGGTATTTGTAGTTGATAAATGATTTAAACGATTAATCAATTATCAAAATTAGATTTAATACATTTTCTGTCAATCGACTTATCGATAATTGACTAATCATTGCAGCTCTAAGCCTGAATTATTTGAATAGCCATTGTTCAGTTGGGACGCCATGGGTCTCTATGTCACTGTTGTAGCTCACAGAGGTTCATGATAGAGGAGGTACTTTGCGTGACTAGGGATTTTTGGTGGATTACACTCAGAATCCATACCCAACGTCTTACCTAAAATTCAGCCTTCACACCACTTGTCAAGAAGTTATGAAAGAAAAGAATGTCTCCACCCACTTAAAACCATGTTTCACTCCCTTAAAGCATTTTGGTTTATCTACTGTGTATGTGGAAATGTTGTCTTGAAATGCCAAGGGCTTTTTGTGCTGTTCAAATAGTGATGATGGCATTTCTGCAGTCAACTCAATGTGGTTCTGCACTGGTAATGGTTTGTAGTCCTATCTATGCGTGTACAGGCCACGTTTCCTAATAATTCTATCCGTCTTTGGTGACCTCCCACCTGGCTGGATGCCTGTCTGCCTGTCTATGCGTCTGTCTTGTCCGTCTGTCTACCTACATGTCTGCCTGTTTGTCTCCATCTGTCTGTTTGTCTGCCTCTCTGTCTGTCTGCCAGTACCTGGACCTACTGCTGATCCAGGTGTGCTCCATCGTGGAGAAGCACAGCGACGACCGCGTGCTGGATGCGTGTGCGCAACTTGCCTCCACGCTCTGCTCCGACACATACACCTTCTCCACGCGGGCCGACCGGACCTTCAGCCAGCTGCTGGACTTGTTGGCCGAGTGCTTCAACAGCTACTGTGCTGAGGTGCTGCAGGTGGGACTCGGAACAGACACCTGGTGTACTGTATGTTGGATGGATCTTACTGATGCTCAGCTGGGATCACCACAGATTCTCACCCTACCTAAGCACCAAAAGACAACTGTTTCGGTAGAATACAGGGCTGTGACCACAGATGACGTTTTTGATTGTCCATTTCCATCATGTCCTAATGTCTTAAATTAGCCTGCATTGAGCAGTTTCATATAACAATTTTGCAGCATAACAATTTCTTAGTGAGATGAGAGACAGCAATATATAGATATTTATTGTATTTTTCTTGATAACGATAAATAATAATCAATGTTCTGTCTACTAGTTGTTTGAGCCTCATCTTTACAATTTTTGAATGCAGAACACGGGCGTTTTCTTTACATAGCATAGTCTTGCGTTCAGATGAAGTTTGGTATTTAAACTCTTGACTCTCGTCTCGCCTCGGTTAGCTCGATGAGACGGTGAACATATAGGAGTGTTGATTGTGTCCCCAGGGGACAGCTGATGAAGATGACGTTTACAGCGCCTCCATAGCGTTGAAGCGGATCGCAGCCTTCAGCAGGTAGGGAAGCAGACAGTGGCTGTATGTGGTGTGGACTTCAGTCTTTTGAATATTCGTGCAGCTGTCGCAGTGTATTTCTCACGCAGATGTTTTTGTGTGCATGTGCGCTTGCTTGGATGCATGTGCACGTGGGTATGTGTGTGCACGTGTGGCCTCCCCCAGTGCCAGGGATTTGAAGGGCTGTGAGCTGTTTGAGCCCTGCGTTCAGCTGTTGGAGAGTGGTGTGGAGTCCACAATCCTAGAGAAGGAGGTCCGCCACACATGCTCACACACTCACCAATATATGTACACACAGGTGATTGTAGGACTTGATGTGCTGCTTCACTAGAAAGTGTGGCCAGTGTGTGTTATTGCTAGTGTGTGTATTACTGTTGTATGTTGCTAGTGTGTGTATTACTACTGTGTTAGTGTGTGTAATACTAGTGTGTGTAAAACTAGCGTGTTTCCAATGTGTATTACTAGTGTTGCTAGTGTTTGTAACACTAGTGTGTTTCTAGTTTGTGTTATTAGTATGTGTTGTATTACTAGTGTGTGTTACTAGTGCGTTTAAATTACTAGTGTGTGTGGTGTGTGACGCTGACAGGGCTCCTGGTTGTGTTTTCAGCTCATGGTTCCTGCTCTGAAGTGTGTTTCCTTCCAGCTGATGTGGGACAAAGTCACCGTGTTGAACTCCACACCCACCAAGGTCATCCTCTTACTATAAAACACAAAGATCTCTTCAAAAATGACTTCAAGTTGGTTTTGCGAAAACAGGATTTGGGCACACAAACACAAAGGGAACCTCTGTATGTGTGGTCACATCTTTGTCTTTGTTTTGTGTATCACTTTGAAGTTGCTTTGGATGAAAGCATCTAATAAATTGTTAAGAATTCATTTTGAGTGTCGCTCATGCCGAATTACATTTAAAAAAAGCAAAACTGTAAACGCCTGTTCTCAACACTGTTTTGATCTGTAAACAATGTCACGTCTGATTGGCAGAGGCTCATTTCAAACATGCCTTTTGGCTTCGACATCATTAATTGCCTAAAAACACCGCCTTCTCTCGTTTAAATATGCTAGCCGACATTTTCTGCCATTTGCTACAGATAAGGGCCGGACTAGTCGGCCTAACTTGTAACCTAGGGGGGGTGGTGTGGTAGACTTAACTATGTCAGTGTGTGTGTGATTAACTCTCATACGGGGCCAGTCTTGTGCTGCCCGCCTCACACGTGTCTCCTCCCGCCTCCCACCTTCCCTCTTTTTGGGCAGTTGGCAATTAACACATCTGCTGGAGTGCATCCAAGCCCCCCACAGCATCGGTGTCTCGCCGCTCCATCTCTCTTGCTCTCCAGTTCTCTCTCCTGTAGTTCTTTCGTTCTCTCTCCCTAGTTATGTCATGCTCTCTCTGTCTCTTTCTAGTTGTTCATCCTGTCTTCATCTGTCTCCCTAGTTCTCTCATTCTTCACTCTTCCTTGTTACTTTATTATCCCTCACCCCCTAGTTCTTTCACTCTCTAGTCTGTTTTTCACAGTTCTGCTTCAGTGCTCACAACAAGTCGCTTCTCTCTCATAAGTGTTATCTTCAACATAATTACACATAGGCTATTGTCAGGGTACTGATGTATTCCTTCTGTGTTTGATGAATCCCATCCCTAATATCAGTACTATTTACTATTATTTATTAATCTTTTAGCAGACGCTGTTATCCAAAACTACTTACAGTAAATACAGTTAAAGGTTAAAGGGGATGCCTACAGGTAGACCGGATATTAGGGATTGAACCCAGAACCTTTTGGCTGGGAGTCGGAACACAACACCTTTCCTCTCCATGTGGTGAACAGAAGATTTGTTGCAATAAAATATGAAATGAAAAGTTGGTTTTAAGTGGGTGGACCTAGGCTCACCCATGTATTGATCGTAAACAAATGTGGCTGCTTCCTCATGCCTCCACCTCCGTCACTCTCCAAGCAGGCGGAGGTGTTGCGCCTGAAGAAGGCCCTGAGGTCCTTCTGCAATGTGAGTCAGAGATGTCTGACGTCAGGCCAGGCAGAGATCAGAGACCAGGTAGGAGTCAGGCAGTTGGTCTGACAGCAGTGTCATCTTCCTCTATATATCACAGACAACAAAACTCAAACTCCCCCTCTAAAAAAGTGAAACACTTAAATCAAGTCTATTCTAACAACTATTACTCCATGAGACTACATGAAACTCCCAAAAATGTTAACATGCTTACTGTTTAAATCTGAATAATTACCAATACATACAATTATAAAAACTGATTAACGCACTGTAACTATTCACATCACATGCCTTAAATTAATCTTTTACAAAAGTGGGCATTTTCTGCAAATAATGGCCTGATTCTCATGTTATGCCATTAAGAGTCATTGCCACATTAAGCTCTATTCATAGGATGCCTGAATATGCAGTGGTAATTTGGTATGACTAAGGCTCGTGTGAATGATTAAATGCTTGTGCTTATACGTGTATGCTTCTGTTTTTCCCACACTTATTGCATTTTACCATTTTGATGTAAAGCACTTGATAGCAGTGAAAGGTGTGTGATAAAAATAAAGTAATTGTTGTGTACATCGCATCTGCGATGCTGTTCTCCCTTCAGGCGTTTGTAATGCTGTGTGACCTGCTGCTGGTGTACAGCGCCAGATCTGTTCGCTCCCAACCCACCCTCCAGGCCCTGGCCCTGCCGCCCTCCAACCCCCTGCGCTCCGAGATGGCCGCCTTCCTCGTCGACTACATCTTCACTGACCCTCAGGACGACCTGTCTGACGGTAGACCAACCACCAGAACCACCACACAGCTGCTGCAGATTCCAAACATTAACTTTTGTTTTATTTTAGTCTGGAACTACTTCTATATTCAAATATTTCCATTTTTTAAAATCTTTACAAAGGTGAAAGTCTACTACAGTATTTCAACAAAGTCAGCAAAGCCTTATATAAGCTAGAAGTTATAAGCTATTCTCTTCTCTTTAGAGTCACTGGTTTGAAGTGTAAAGCTTTAAGGCACTATTATCAATACACCCTGGAGCTCTGCAGATCTTTCCCTATATCCCCTTCATGTCTGTTGTAGAGGATGAGGAGGAAGAGGAGAAGGGGAAGATGGCGGCCCTCCAACACAAGCGCAATCTGCTGGCAGGATACTGTAAGCTGGTGATCTACGGTGTGCTGGACCTCAGTGCAGCCACGGACATCTTCAAACACTACTATAAGGTGAAGGCTGGGTGGTGTTGGGCAGGGTACCTCCAGTGGTCATGGTGAAGATAAATTGCAGAATACTAGAGATTATTAGTTTAAACGTTCAAAAATGAAACTACAATTATCAACAGAATGTGAAGAAACAGTTTTGACGTTATGTCAGAGGCATCTATATATTGTGTTGCAGAGATAATTACTTACGTTAGCAGCTAGCCCAGCTAGCGCCGGCCCGTACCATCTCGTAATACCACTTTGTACCTCAAGTACCTCAACAGTGCTACTCTCTCAAGAGAGAGAGTAGCACTGGCCAGAGGGCTTATTCTAACCTCTTGTCAATCATGTTGAAGGTACATTATGATCGTCTATTTGTAAGTCATCTTTCTAGCTAGCAAAACAAAATAATTTCAAAAATGTGCTGAAAAATGTAATGCTGGCTCTACCTTACCAGATCACTTGAAGGAGAAAAACTGGATGATGCCACTGGATTACTGGATTAACTCATCTTTACTGATGTCATTGATGCCAATGTTCCTACCATTGATATATTTACCTGTACCAATAATAAGCATAAAAGGCCAGGTGTTGTGTTATGTGGGGCAGGATAGTGTAGTGGTTAGGGTGTTAGCCCAGCTGAAAGATACTGGGTCCAATCCCACAGTCCACAGCTTACCTGTAGCCATCTTTGGGCAATATGCCCTAACCCCTACTTGCTCCTTAATGTAGCTGGAGTCACTGTAAGTGGATAAAAGTGTTTCCTAAATAACTTGATAGTAAATGGTGATTGCTTCCTGTAGTACTACAAGGACTTTGGAGACATTATTAAAGAGACCCTAAGCAAGACCCGTCAGATCAGCCCTGTGCAGAGCGCCAAGACCGTCTGCCTGTGTCTGCAACAGGTAGGTGTGTGTGTGTGTGTGTGTGTAACTATTAAATAAAGGTAAGAGTTCACACTGGGGGGGGTGCTCATTCTAACCCTGTTGTGTTTTTAAAAAGATCATCTGCAAAGAGAAGAGGTCAACTGAACTGTGTTTTTGTAGTTTGGTGGATGATAGAACGGTGAACCTGAAAATTACAAAAAATGCTTTTGTTGAAACATTTTTTATCCCTCTAAAGTAAACGGAAGTTTACTTAAGCATTTTACAATGCACAGGATATTTTTCATTATAAAATAACGTCCTTGTTTTCATTACTTCCACACTTAATAAAGCACAAGTTTACACAGTGGAAGAAAATGTGTCATTCAAAGAAAATATGTATTACCACAATAGAGAGCAATACCAAATTGTTGTTTACTCCAATATATTATATTGGAGTAAACAACAGAGATATTCAAGGTGAGAGTTTTCTGTGTGCTCAGTTGTTCTTAGAGGTGGTGTCCACAGGCAGCAGTAGGGAGGAGCTGGGTGAGATCAGAGACCTGGCCAAGAAGCTGGCCTTGAGCTTTGGCATCGACCTGCTTAGGATCCGCAAGCCCCTGGTCTCCCTGCACACGTGAGTACTACCACCCCACACACCCCTCTGTCTGCTCCAATAACCACTTCCATCATCTTCCTTATTAAGGATGTGTTTTGTATTGCATTTCATCCATTGATCCAAACCATTTCCCCGGGAGTAATGAAGTAATCTGAATATAGAGATGTTTATATGGTATAGAGGTGTTTATATAGATATTTTAGCAAAGAACTCAATCTATTGCGTGTCAGTTCAACACATCTGTAGTCAGTGCTTCCTGATGGATTTGGTGTGTTTTACTTAAAACCGGTGTTATATGTATTTAGAAAAGAATACACTTGAGCAAACAGTTATTGCTTACATCGACTATTTTGTCATGCTACAGTTAAATTACTAGTAACATTAACTGCATGGATAAACGCTGATGATGGGGTTCTTGCTGCCCTCACTGTCTCAGACCTAATACATACTAGAGGTTAGTTCCTCTTCTAAAAATTACAAAGTAGTACGATGTGTATATTTGTGTAGGTGCCATTTTCTTAGACCACCGTGAGTGCATACATTCTTAGCCAGGGCCAGTGGGAATCGAACCGCTAACCCTGGCGACTATATGGCCATGCTCTAGTTGAGCTAGAGGTGTGTGTGTGTGTTAGGGATGGCATCCGCTTTGCCTTCCGGGCCTCTGAGGAGCAGAGGGCCCAGACACCCAACCTGGCCTTCCTGGAGATCCTCAGCGAGTTCAGCTTCAAACTTATCCGCCAGGACCGCACGCAGCTGTGAGGAGTCAGCACACACTCTCACTCACTCACTCACACACACACACACACACACACACACACACTCATACACACATCCTCTCTGTGACACACACATTTGTGCTATACTACTCAGTAGTTAAAGCATAAAAGTCTTTGTAAAGCATAAAACACCCTGGAGGTGTGCCTCTGTAAAAACCCTTGAGTGGATAACACACACATGAATTCCCCAGAGATGCATCACCCCAGTGTGAGGCGGCTATTAAAGAAAGGTTCTCTCTGCTCTTTGTCCCGCTGCCAGGGCTGCCTTCCTGAAGGCAGAGTGCCTCACTGCTGCCCTCCACTGGCCACCGGTCAGAATGTACCAGCGCTCCTTAGACGGGGGCTCCTTGGCTAGGCCTAGAGTGGAGCAGCAGCAGCAGGAGGAGGTGTTGGAGGAGGGGGTGATGGCAGACATGAGCCGCAGCGTGCCCTCACACACCATCACCTCCATGGCTAAACGCAGGAAAACCAACCAGCAGGGTGAGAGGGAACGTGCAAGCAGACACACAAGATGATATGTACTCTGTGCCCTTCTCTGTATGAAAGTATATTTGAACCTTTTCGGTAAAACATTGGTATGATGACCTACAGCACATTTAAATTGATTTAGATTGAACTGGTTTCAATGTGTGTGTGTGTGTGTGTGTGTGTGTGTAAGAAAAATAACTGTGATACCCTCCCCGCACACACACACACAAACACACGCTCTCCATCCCTCTCGACCAGACTCGCCGTCCAGCACCAAGGAAGGGCCGTGGCTTGACAGCAGCAGTATCCATAGCAACCTGTCCATGCCAGTTCTCACCTCCACTGTGGTGGGGGGGCTGGGCGGGACACGCCCCACCGCCACGGCCTCCGAGGAGGAGGAGGAGGAGGAGGAGGAGGAGGAGGGCAGCGTCCGCTCTGCACCGCCGTCTGAGGACGAGTTCTCCAGCGGGTCAGAGTCCTCCCCTGGTGTTACACCTCAAGAGTGACCTCATTCCCAGGCGGTCTCCTCTCACCAGGGAGTGTACGCCTGGGGGTGGATGCTTGCAACGTGTGGATATCGGTGACAGAGAGGGAGGGATATCCGTTTCCGTTGGGTCTTTCACATATAGCTTTGGGTCTTTTCACACAAGTTCTCCGTCAAAATAAACAACTACATTTGTTAGTCGCTCTTCTTCTGCTTGTTCTTGCTCGCGTCCGGGGTCTGTACACTGATGTAAGCAGCTCACAGAACGATTCTTACGTAGTCCCCTCCCGCAGAACGGTTCCTAACGTTAGCTGTGTACTCTTGTGTCCCAGCAGACCTCAGATACGTAAAGTGAGGCGAACAGTGCGGCGCCAGACCTCCTCCAGCCTGCCCAGCCCTGGCCCCCAGCAGCCACAACAGGACCTGGAAGCACACCTCACCCTGTAAAGGCCCCCATATACTTACAACAAAAATCCAAATCGGCGTGTTCACATAATATATTTCCAGAGTATACCGCCCGGGATGAAAAAAAAGTATTATCTTATAATAAAACATCCCAGGCAGGCGTCCCCCGACTCTGATGTGTGCTGTGTGTCTGCAGGCTGTCCCTGATAGAGGAAGACCGCGTGGAATCGGAGGAGGAGCCTGAGATTGAGGACTTTGATAGCAGCTCTGAGCATGGCTCTGGCTATACACTGGTGAGATGGAAGAACTCCAATTTAATACAATATTTAGAATTCAAAATCAGATTTCTCTATTAAACGTGCCGACTTCCTTTTGCAATTTGCTTGTTAAAGACAAATGTTGACTTGAAATGAATTCTTTCAGACCCCGTCTCACTCTCACTTTGACTCCTTCTCTGCATCTCCCCATCTCTCTCTCTGTCTAGCCTTCCACCCGCCATACCTCGGCCAGCGTCCTCGACGATCTGTTTGACTGAGGTCAACCAATAACTCCTGCAGTCGGTTCAGAATTGCCTATCGCTTTCTATGAATTTGAAGATGATGTTTAAGATGAAAAAAAAATAGACAATCATCGGTTCTTTACATAAAATGGACATGGTACAAATGTTTAAAAAAAAGTTAGATCAGTGTCATTCGTTAAGGCAGAAGGAGAAGTATTGATGTTTTTGTAGTTTCTAATAATGCAGTTGGCATGTTTAAGTTATTGTGTTTCTTTGTTCATCCATGTCCTTGTTTTCCCCTGTGACATGTATTGTTGTTGGTTATTTTAAAACGACATCTTGGTTTGGTTTGTGATTGAATTTCCACTATGTCGTGTCTAGTTAAACTAGGCCTGTCATCGGCAGTGACGTATTTGTCACGTTAGTCTGCTTTGCTTCTGTCTTTTGATGTCACATTCACATATTTGATTAAACGTCACTTTGAACCAACCTGCTGTCTAATTAACAGCCATGTTTATGTTCTTGTTCTTGTTAGATGAATTAGATGCGCACGGAACCCTTCGTCGCGGTGGTTCGTCACCTTTTGACCGGGACGTGAACGCACTCGGAACTCATTGGGCAAAAAATTCGCCGACTTTCGCGCCACAGCACAGGACTTCTTCGAGTCACGTGACGGGGGCTGAGGCCGCCGCTTTCGCGCCATCGCGAAGCCACGCCCCTAGAAGTCGCAGCGCCGCTTCTGATTGGCGCGCCGGGACCCCAGACTCGCGCCAGTTTTCGCAACCAGAGCGGAGATCTTGCGGCGGACCGAGAGTCCATCAATAATCCTCTCCTTCGACCCGTAAAACGAGACATTTTGGGGTTTTTCCGCGCAAAGTGAAGCAAGCGACCAAACCTCGTTGCTTCCCAGGACCAGTAATCATGGCGCCGAAGGACTACTCCGCGGAGAAAGGTAACGTAACGGGACGGGGTTTCCATTGATCAAGGGGGGGTCTGCAACAAGTTGCTGGGTCTCGGATCCGGGACTCGGATCGTCCCGACTCGTCTCTGCGACCCAGATCCTTTCTGTTATGTTTGTTTTATTCGTGTTGCAAACCAATGCGTTACGACCGTTCGACCCTGGTGTGTTTTTAATGCGTGGACCGGTCTGGGTCCAGGTCTTACCGCCCGGACCCTTAAAACCCACGTCCCGTCCTCACGGCTGGGAGCGGGCGATACTTTCTTGCTTATTAAAACGTGTTGCGGGGCATCGGTACCACAGGACGGTGCTGGGCGCGGGGACTGGACCGAGGTCTGGGTGAAGAAGTTGGTACCACAGGGTGGTGGTGGGGGGGGGGGGAGAGAGAGAGACTCCATCCCGGATGACCCGGATGAGACCCGGGGAAACAAAGGAGAGCGCGCCAGTCACTGAGCACGTGGTCCGCTTTTGCCCCTTTAAAGCCAAGCATGTAACGCGTACGTGTTGAAACACGGCACACGCACAGTATCACCTAACGCGGGGTTTTATTGTGTGTGTGTGTGTGTGTGTGCGCGCTTTCCTGACCAGAACTTCCTATGTCCTAGCCGCCTAGCGGTAGCGTCCTCTGTTATAGCATAGCCGCCTAGCGGTAGCTTCCAGTTTTATTGTCTCTCCTCCCCCCCCCCCCCCAAAGCGAAGCAACTACTATATGCAGCTTGAGCCTAGCCACCTAGTGTTAGCCTCCCCCATTAAAGTAGTTGTATAAGGACAAACCAAGCCTAGCCCCCCCCCCCATCTGCTAGCTAGCGTTAGCTAGTAAGCTAGCTAGCTAGTAGCACACTGGGGCGGGCCGAGTGCCATTAAGGTGTTTTCCTCCACATCTTATGGGGGGGGGATTGCTCTTGTTTTTTTGCTGCTACGAAATAAAGGGCCGCGACGTCGGGGTTGAATGTAACAGCGGTCTCGTCTGTGTGTTTTGTATTTTTTCCCCTGCCATTTTGGGGGGTAAGTTGTAACGGGACTACTTTCTCCGCGCAGGGATCGCGGAGGATTCCCCGGTGAAGAGGCACAAAGCCATGTGCTGCTTTGTTTACAATAACATCCCAGTTACCGTAGGGGAGGAAAACAACGGTTATTCACGCACGGTTTGATCTTTATTTTCCACCTCTGGGGTCGCGATCCTCCCGGTTTCCGGTGCGTTACGGCCACCGTGTTATTGTGTTGTTGTTTTTTAACGAGAAGTAGGTACGTTTTTTGTTGTTGCTTTCCGTTAAAAAAAAAATGGACTCTGAGCTGAGCGCGCGCCGCCCGTTGTGTTTACTCTCGTATCCGTTGTTGTTGTTGTTGTTGTTTTGTCGTCGCCCCTTCCCCCGTAAAATTCATCCCCTCATCACCATCTCACCGCCGGGAAGTGGGTTTTATTTGTGTGTGTTTTTTGATAATGGCGAAAAAAACCGTGGCGCCGCTGTTTTACAGTAAAGCCACCGTGACTCATCGGTATCACGGCGGGCCAAGTAACCCGACCAAGAGGGGGGCGACGCGGTAGCGCCCAGTCCGCAGGCCCGGTTCTGGTACTGGTGGTGGTGCAGCTGACCCAACGTGTTTAAACCCCTCGCATCTGAACGCGGTTTACTGGCGATAACTAAAATGTTAGTTGATGGTGATGTACAAAAATCTATAAAATGCCAACTGATGTTTTTGATTTTGTTTTTTTTGCAGAGAAATGCAAGAAGTTCCTGCAGGAGTTTTACTCTGAGGATGACAACGGCAAGAAGGTGTTTAAATATGGAGCCCAGCTGGTGAGTGTGGAGGCCCAGCGGCACCGGGGTCAGCGGGTCATGTTGGGTCATGTCGTAACACAAGGAAATCGGCTGCCTTTGTTTACCTTAAGATGTAGGAAACATGCGTTGTGACGGCCGCCACCACACTGATGTTTGTGTTTTTTTTAATTGGATGTGTTTATTGGAAATGGATAGACATAAATGTCTAAACGTTATTAATTTGGTATGGATATTGAAATTGCTTTAAAGTTAAACGTACCTTTTTTTTGATTCGTCAAGTGGCACAAAGATATAATCTACACGGACCTCCATTTAGATTCACACCCATTATCTACCTGGAAAATAGAGTTTAACTATTGTGGGGAAAACTCCTGCGATCACTCCAGCCTTTAACGAAGTCTCTCTGGGTGTGTGCAGGTGGCGCTGGCCCACCGGGAGCAGGTGGCGCTGCATGTGGACCTGGACGACGTGGCCATGGAGGACCCGGAGCTGGTGGAGAGCATCTGTGAGAACGCCAAGCGCTACACCGGCCTGTTCGCCGACAGCATCCATGAGCTGCTGCCGGAGTACAGGGAGAGGGATGTGAGTAACGGGGGAGACTCTAGGCTCTAGTCTGTAGGCGTCCGCCAGCAGGATGCCGCACCCCTACCTGCCGCTCAATAACCTTTAACTGAATTTACCGCACGTCGCTTTGGTTGAAAGCGTCTAAATGTAAATTACAATATAGTAAATGGCCTCGGTAACTAAAAACTTTTTTTACTCTACTTATTGACTGTATTTTGTCCTTTGTTTGACTAACATCCAATTAAAGTTTTGCAACCCAATGATACTGAAATAGTCACCACTGACTGATGGCCTACAAAATGTGAGGCAAACATTTAACCATCATCCAATTATGGATTAAAACAGTATCTGAAGTTAGGATTTGTTATTTACTAACATGTCAATTCTAATTTTCATGACCATGTGTGGCAGCTTACCATTAGATTGTATGAGCTTGTTTGTAACCTCATTAATCTAGTTTAGCGAATCTACAGTGCATGTAGTAATTGCGCCTAACGAAGCGCTTTGTTTCCCCCCAGATTGTTGCCAAAGACTCGCTTGACGTGTACATTGAACACAGGCTGATGATGGAGCAGAGGGGCCGCGACCCTGCAGACTCCAGAGACGCTCGCAACCAGTACCCCGCCGAGCTAATGAGGAGATTGTGAGTTAATCCTAAAAAATAAAATAAAAAGGCCTTTCCCACAGTTAATTCAAATCGATCTTCTGGTGACATAAGTGGTAGGGTCCACCCAGGTGTATGATGGCTAGATCAACTCCCTGGTCACCTCCACAGTGGACTGTACCAATTAGTGGGCTGGAGTTGGGTCTCTTCTATCGCTCCCACTTCTGGTCTCACCAGTGGGTGGATTTTGAAATGGATGGTAATGACAATCACTCTTGCGTTTGGTGATTAAAATAATGGCACTTTACATGGTCATAACTCAAACCACTTTTCTTTCTGTCCCCAGCGAGGTATACTTCAGGACCCCGGGAACGTCCAAACCCAAGGTGGTCCGTGACGTGCGTGCCGACAGTATCGGCCAGCTTGTCTCAGTGCGAGGCATCGTGACCCGCGCCACCGAGGTCAAGCCCATGATGGCCGTCGCTACCTACACCTGCGACCAGTGTGGTGCAGAGACCTATCAGCCAGTAAGACCGGTTTAAATGTTATGTTTAGGACACGTGGTGGCTCCCTGACGAAATGATCACATGCATTTTGCATTTAAGGCCATGTCCACTTTGCAGGAACATTTGAAAAACCCAGAATTCGTGGCAAGTTTTCCACAATGAAAAGTGGTTTTATTTAACTTCAGCTTATCTGCATTAGTGTTGACATGGCCTAGTATTCGCACTAAAATTTCAGTGTGCTAAGATTTAAAGACACTTTGTGTGGATGTCGGTCGTACATGCAACCTGTGGCAATCGCTATCCCTAACGACCCTGTGGTCTTCCTCCAGATCCAGTCCCCGTCCTTCATGCCCCTCATCATGTGCCCCAGCCAGGAGTGCGTGACCAACAAGTCCGGCGGCCGCCTCTACCTGCAGACGCGTGGCTCCAAGTTCGTCAAGTTCCAGGAGCTTCGCATTCAGGAACACGTAAGGGCCTTCAGTGTTTTTGATTGATCCCTGAAATATATACAGGCAGGACAGTCGAGTGCTAAGGTGTTTGACTGGCAGCTGAAGCGAATGGGTTCGATCCCCATGCTCACAAGTGGCTTTTGACACGAGCGTCTGCTGAACAGGTAGATGCTCAACTATAAAGATCTATCTACTTGAACGGTAAACACGGCTTTGTAGTTGTGAAAGAAAAAGGGATTCACTATCAATTCCACATGGGATATTTGGGTGTCACTGCAGCAGAGTTACAGGACAGTAAAATAAAAAGCAAACTAAGAATATACAAAAAACTATAAATAAGAGAACAAAAAAGAGAACAAAACTCTGACCTCCCTCTCTCCTCCATGTGTGGGTGCAGAGTGACCAGGTGCCCGTGGGCAACATCCCCAGGAGCATGGCGGTGTACGCCCGCGGGGAGAACACACGCCTGACCCAGCCTGGCGACCACGTAGCCATCACCGGGGTCTTCCTGCCCCTGCTGCGCACCGGCTTCAAACAGGCCGTCCAGGTACGTGTTCGATGCAGCCTATGATGGGATGTTGGGGCTCGGATCTCTAGTGGAAGTAGCTGCAGTGCTGGGAGAGGTGGGGGGTGAAGGATCTCTCGTTCTGCAGCCATACTGCTAATGAGTGATGACACACGTGGGACTGTCCATCCAGCTGTATTATTGATGGATCATCCTACCAGTTGGTCATCATAAACATGTTTATGTTCAATGGTTTGTAATGACTCATCTACATCGTCTGGTGGTAAAATGGTGGCCCTTTTTAATGCCAAACATTGCTTCTACACTGTACAACTGGACAGTCTTCCTGAGGTGTGTGATGATATGGTTTTGACTGTTGGTGTTTTCTCCTGTCTACCAGGGTCTTCTGTCAGAGACGTACATGGAGGCACACGGCATCACGCTCATGAATAAAACTGAGGATGACGAGCTGGGGACTGGCGATCTGTCCGAGGAAGAGATGCGTGACATCACTGGTATGTGTCTTGAGATATCTTACTAATCCCAGACTGGACATTAGGGTCTAGACGCCTGTGGAGTGTGTGGGTTGTTGGCTGATTTAAGCAGCCGCACCTGGCCCGAGTCAGTCTGCTTGGACTTTGTGGCTGCACACGTGTGGAGCGTTGGGGTAACCGAGGCACACAGGATAAGCCCACTGTGAGCAAACAATCGAGGGAGTGAGCTCAGACATGTCGGCGTTTAACACCTGCTTTGGCTGTAACATCCTGATAACTCTCCAATAAACCGGTTTGTAAAACATTGCCCACTAACCCCCATTTAAGGATCCCCCCCCCAGAGGTGTAGCGTTCCCCCACTTCAATGGATGATGTAATCTGCTTTGTGTTGCAGCCGATGGGTTTTATGAGAAGCTGTCTGGCTCCATCGCCCCAGAGATCTACGGCCACGAGGACGTCAAGAAGGCCCTGCTCCTGCTGCTCGTGGGCGGGGTGCAGCAGGCACCCAAAGGCATGAAGATCAGAGGTAACATCCCATAATGCAGTATACAATCTCCAAGATTGAAACTAACGCCGGGGCAGATTGATTCAGTTACAAATGCTCCGCTCAGTAACTGTGGAAAGTAAACTTGTCAGTGATAAAAATATAAAGACACAAAGGTAGAACGAGGCATATGTAAATAAATGCAGAGCCATGGGAACGTGAGGAAAATTGGCACTTTTATTTTTTGACCAGTTAGTTCCAGAGCAGTCATGAGATGCATTTTGGAAGCTAGAAACAGAAAAAAAGACACCAATTAATTTCTACAAAATGCTGGTGAATCGCCGATTTGTAACGTTTGAATCGATTTTCTGACCGATGCATGTTTACTTATGGCTCGGTTGGGGTCCCGCCAACCGATGCACTCGCATCGTACACATTCCAATCGGGGACCGATGTGCGTCGGTGATTCGTTACGCCCCCATCATGTGTACATATTTACAATGGTACTTATTTAACTTGTGTCCAGGGACCATCAACATCTGTCTGATGGGAGATCCTGGCGTGGCCAAGTCTCAGCTGCTGTGTTACATCGACCGCCTGGCTCCTCGCAGTAAGTCTCTCACTGGTGCTTGCCGACCCTTACTTGACCAATGGCGAGTCGGAAATGTTTCAAGTTCAACCCAAATATTACATTACGCATCATGCAGTCAGCTACACATGTATCTGTAGAGGAGTCCTTTGCTGAGCGCAGCCTCCGTGCGTCTCTCTCAGGTCAGTACACCACAGGCCGTGGCTCCTCTGGAGTCGGTCTCACGGCGGCCGTCATGAAGGACCCCCTCACCGGGGAAATGACCCTCGAAGGAGGGGCCCTGGTTCTGGCCGACCAGGGCGTCTGCTGCATTGACGAATTCGACAAAATGGCGGACGCGGACCGTACGGCCATCCACGAGGTGATGGAGCAACAGACCATCTCCATCGCCAAGGTAACCACTCTTCGTCTCCTCTGCCCCTCTGGAAGGGCCTTGCATGTGCTCGCTTGAAGGTCATGAGATGTGGGGGGGGGGGTGTTGGGACATTTAGCTTCTGAAAGGTTCTGGATTCGGTCGACAGTTGACCTGTTGGCGTCACTGAGCGAGATGACCCCAAGTCAAATTGAATTATAGAGCACATTTAAAAACAACCTTGATGCAAGTGCTGTACAGACCAGAGCAGGGAGTTAAAAATCACAAAGAAAAGACAAACGACAATACACGCAGCTTATGGGCACAAACAAACAGCTCAAAAACAGAAATCAACCATAGGAGGATTCAAATGCTAGTGAATAAAAATGTGTTTTGAGCCTGGATTTACGTGTCAATGGCAGATCTGATCAGGAGGGGAATGCTGTTCCACAGCCTAGAGGCCACAACAGCAAATGCTCGGTCACCCCTGAGCTTAAGCCCCACCCCAACCTGCTCACATTTATTTTAATATACTCAATGACTAAGATGGTACGATGTTAATCCCAGATGGGAAACTTGGGTATTGCAGGGAAAATGTACAGGACGGTAGAAAAAAAGATTAATAAAAACGTGAATAGACTAAATGGTTCAAATAGAAATGATTCCCAATGTGTCATTTTCGAAGTTCCCCTTTGACCTCTTGGTCTCTCCGTCCAGGCGGGCATCATGACCTCCCTCAATGCCCGCTGCTCCATCCTGGCGGCAGCTAACCCCGCGTACGGCCGCTACAACCCCCGCAAGAGCCTGGAGCACAACATCCAGCTGCCCGCCGCGCTCCTGTCCCGATTCGACCTGCTGTGGCTGATCCAGGACAAGCCGGACGCCGAAGCCGACCTGCGGCTCGCCCAGCACATCACCTACGTTCACCAGCACTGCCGCCAACCACCCACCCACTTCACCCCCATCGACATGAAGCTCATGAGGTGTGTGAGGCCGGGGTTAACTGTGTGTGTGTGTGTGTGTGTGTGTGTGTGTGTGTATAGTGTAGTTGTGGTTTGTGGGAGGGTAAAATAATTGCGCTTAAAATGTAGCAAAGATTGTCAATGTTTTGGCAAGAATAAGTAAGTCTAGGTCTGTTTACTTAATTCTCTGAAAGGTTCAGTCTATGAAATGGACCCTCTCCTGTGACATCATCCATGGGGTCTGTGGTCCCTGACCACCGTGTGTTTTCTCCCCCCGCAGGCGCTATGTCGCCCGGTGCCAGACCAGGCAGCCCGTTGTACCACAGGACCTGGCCGAGTACATCACAGCCGCCTATGTGGAGATGAGGAAGGAGGCACGCGTCAGCAAGGACACCACCTTCACCTCTGCCCGCACCCTGCTCTCCATCCTCCGCCTGTCCACTGCTTTGGTGAGCGCTCGCCCACAGTACATTGAAAAATGTACTTTTGCCCAGACACGGTTAAAAATGTACTCGTGTTCTTGATTACTTTTGACTCATGAGGCTTGAATCCGTTCTAGTTCAGTCCAGTGTTTGCTAAAGTGCTTATAGTGCAGGTAGTATTGATACCTGGCCTACCGCAGTGTAAGCACTTATCTCAAACGCTGGCACGCAAGGCCTCGATTGGACCAGGGTGGCTCTAAGCTCCTCCCCTCCTCACCATCATGCGTCAATCAAAATGTGTTAACGTCTCGTACATTTACAGTTGTCATTCATCAGCTAGACTATTGAAGCATCGTCGGTGTGTCGAGTCGCTCCTGGGTGTCAAAAGTGCTGTTTGTGCAGGTAGTCACTTGCCCTACTGCAAAACCAGCACTTCAGGCACACGGGCTGGCCATGCGGCTGGATGTCCACTAGGAGGTGCACTGCTATTTTTTTGCTTCCTGTGTGGTCCCAGTAAACAAAGTACCACTAAGTTGTATTCAAAACAAACTAGAGTATGGATTTCCTCTTTTTTTCCCCCATCAATGTAGACAATCACCTGGCATTTAAGCAAAAATCAGGGACTTCAAAGTTTGAGTGAAAGGAATTGGCCAACTCATGTAAATAAGGGAGTACCCCGAAGCGTAGATACTTGTTTAAGGAAACCTAACCAGCCTGTGAGCATCATGAAGCGCAGCGCAGCGCAGTGAAGCAGCCGCCCGCGGCCCCAGGATGTTAACAATGGGTTGTGAGGAGGATGCTTATTGGGCACGTGGTGTGAACTGGCAGGTTGACGGCTTTTAAAAACATGGGACGCTTTTATTGGTGCATCCGTTTGTTGTAGACCTTGTTTTAGTATCTCAGACACTGACGGCAACCTTTTTTTTAGATGTTAAGCGGATGATCCTGTAGCCAGAGGGCGGCTGTCGGCTCCGGTCAGCTTTGCAGGGTGGGCAGTCAGCCTGTGTGCTTCGGAGCCGCTGTGCAAACCCATGCAAAACTGACTGTGGCGTGACCCAATGCGCCTGAAGGTCTACAGTCCAGAGTGATTCTTAAAAAATGTAAATTAAAATGTGTTGTTGTTTTTGTGTATGTGTTGAACCTCTGAGAGACTTGCCGGTGTTGAGAGGCGGAGACTTGGGCAATTGCCAGCCTTCCCAGAGGGCATTGCACTTGTCTCGGTCTGACAGTGCCGGCACAGCGCGGCCCGTCAGAGTGTAGCGCAACGTGTTGTCCGGTCACCGCCGAGTGCGTTTCTGCCAGCTGTTGAGTTCTGACCCGGTCACACTTGTATGCAGGCGCGTCTCCGCAACGAGGACATCGTGGGGAAGGAGGACGTGAACGAGGCCATGCGGCTGATGGAGATGTCCAAGGACTCTCTGCAGACGGACAAGTCCGGTGCCACCAGGTCAGTAGTGTGGGAGCTCCTCTTCCGATTTAAAGCTGCGAGTCTGGTTCCAAACCCGAGACCTGGGCTTGAAACCGCTCTGGTGATGGACCTTAATAATGATCCTTTGTGTTAATTATTTGTGGGCATTTCAGGAGGACAATCAAGGTCCCCTTACAGTGCAGTGAAAATAAATGTCTAACTATGGTTAAAATGGCTAATGAATACAATGTCCAAGAAAAAGGGAAGATCAGGGCCTGTCGTCAGGTCAATGAAACTCTAAGCTAACGCAATAAACCCTGGTCTTTGAGATCATATAAGAAACGGTGTAGACATGCGATACACGTTTCCCACGACTCTTTAACTTATTAACTTACTAGCCTGCCGGCGGCCGTCAGACCCTCTGACCCACGTGGCTGTTTATGAGCAACTTTATGCTACATAACACAAGTAGCCATTTTCCTCAGAGGAAGTTGTAAAAGCCGCTCTGTGTGTTTTAATGGTTCTGCGTTCACACGGCAACGCAGAGGCAGACGTCCAGGCGGATGTTAACGCTTCAGCCGAGCGTCTCGCTCCTCACCAATGCAGTCGCACGCAAACATTGCTCCGGGATCTCCCAGTGCTAATGAAGGAGGTGGAAGGTGTGCTCAGCGCACGCAGATGGGGAGTGGGAGTCTTACCCCAGCAGCTGTCTGCTATTAAATCCTGTCTGGGTTGGGGGTTGGAAAATGCACAAGCAGTTGAAGATTGTAACGCTAATCATGTTGAGGATGGCACAGGCGTATCAACGTAAGATGTAGACATCGACGCATAATGCCATTAATTCACAACCAATGATTTTATATGGTGACTGACGCCACCTTAAATGGGTAAAATGGTGGTTTTGTGGTTACACTAAGCTCAAAAGAACTGGGTTTGATCCTCAATGTCCAGACTCCCTGTAGTAGTCATTCTTGAGCCCAACTGCCCATGATGATGATGATGATGATGATGCCACATCTAAACCTTCACTGCAAGTCACTCGGGACAAAAGCGTCTACTATTAATACGATTCAGCGCAACCTGCATGTAGAGCTGCTGACCCAGTTAATGCTAACCTCGACCGAAGGAGCGCGCCTCCAGCCCCCGGTTCCTCCTCTCTGACCTCTCCCTGTGCTCCGGTCCTCCAGAACGCAGCGGCCCGCCGACGTCATCTTCTCCCTGCTGAGGGAGCTCGCCACGGAGGGCAAGGCGGGGCGCGGCGGGGCCGGCGGCGTCGTGCGCATGGCGGACGCGGAGCAGCGGTGCGTGTCGCGCGGCTTCACCCCCGCCCAGTTCGAGGAGGCGCTGGAGGAGTACGAGGAGCTGAACGTGTGGCAGGTCAACCAGGCCCGCTCCCGCATCACCTTCGTCTGAGGAAGAGGTGCAGGAGCAGCACTCCCCCCTGGTGGCTCCCCGCTGCCACTACGCCTCTCCAGGACGGACCCTTTTTAACTGACTTTAACAATGCTCTGTAATTCGGTGTGCTGCGTCATGCTGATGAGCTAAAGGCATTTGGGTGGGGGGGGCGAGGGGGGTGCATGTTTTTTTTTTCAATACAAATTGTCATTTTGTCATCTTGTACCGGAGGGATGCAATTTGGACTTTTCCAGGATCCTAAATATTCTTTTATTAGATTACGGAGAGAAATGTTCATGCTTGTAAATATGTATTTTGGATGCAGTGTGTGGAAGATGTACAATGAGTCATCTTGGATGGTTGTGCTTCGCTTGTAGATGGACACTTAATATTTTTGCAATGCACTATGAAACAAAGATGAAGATTGATTTACATCCAACTGTCGGGACTGCTTTGTTAATAAACTTTAATGTTGCAGAACACGCATGTCTCGTCTTACAAATTGGGTATAGTGAAACATCTTAAGAGGTTAAGCTTAAGACGGTAGCAGCGTGGCGGTTTGTCCACCAGCTGGTTTGCGCCGTCAGTCTTGCTGTGTAGACAATAATTCCTGCATTCTGTTGCTGTGTGGACCTGAGATGATATTGCACATATGCCTTTGTCCTGCCATGCCTGATTAAAAATGGATTGTTTTATTCAACAATTGCTTAAATTTGTGAATTGTATGAAAATATAAACTAGTCTTTGGCCAAAGCAGTTGAGTTATTTCCCAAATTAGCCAAACACATGCATACACACCAATGGCGGTGATGACTTGGGAATTGATGCGGTTTGCTTATGGACACATCAGCAGTATAACTACAGAACTAGCAACCTTACAGTTAAATCCTGAATCTGTGAAAATACACTATGTATGTTGAACCTGGAAAGGGTTTGTATTCCACAGGTTTTTTTCCTTTTGGCTGCAATAGCATCCTAGTCGGCAACATTTCTGAGATGCTGTTCTTGTCCCAGCAGGTGTTGCCTTCATTGTAGACTTAATGAGGAGTTTCCATCTGAAGTCTGGGGACTTTATTGCTTTTCTTTTCCACTTCAAGGGGCTTTATTTCTTAATTGGCGCCAGAAGCCCCATATTACAAGGAAGGCGGTGCTTAGGTCCTGGTTTTAAAGGTAGTTAAATCCTATTGGATGGCACCGATCTGTCAGATTGAGTGACACATGGAGCATGTATATAACCCATCTGCTTTACCGTGGAGTGAAGTCGGCCTACTGAACCCAGGTAAGCTATGCTATACTATGAAATGCTTTTTTGTTTGTGTATTTTATATTGCTGGAATGAATATTGATAGCCATGGTCCTA
The DNA here is from genome assembly GCA_027122695.1 of Merluccius productus. NCBI lineage: Eukaryota > Metazoa > Chordata > Actinopteri > Gadiformes > Merlucciidae > Merluccius > Merluccius productus. The sequence goes on along the minus strand of JAOPJI010000002.1, from coordinate 12,918,503 downwards.
TAAATGCAGAATATGTACATAGAATCTCTAATATAGAAAGTACAAATATCTTTGGGGTTACATTCTAGCAAATGTGTATTATGTATTACATATAAATTTACTTTATCCACTTGATTGTCAAAAATGCTAATGTTTTCACTTGTTCACTTGTTAACTAATAAATGATAATAAACAAGGCATTGACTTTTACACATATCTACAATTACTTTGTGCACATTTTGTTCAACTAAGCGGATACTTTTCTAATGAATACATATTTAATTTGATCACCTTTCTGTCTGTATTGCCGGGCTTCAGGATGAGTTCTTCCTTGTGGCTTGCAGCGGCCGTATGCTGCCTTACATGGCTTCCAGGTGAGGTGACTTCTTATGCCGTTACAACTCAAGAACTCAAAAACAAAACCCAAAACTAAATGTGACTCATTTTCCAGGTTTGCTGGATGCCAAGTCGCTATTGGATGTCGTCAATCAGGAGGGTAATTCACTTTTTTTCCCTCCACGTTGTTGAAACTTAATCTTTCCCAATCTATATATCCTCCCTTCACTGGGTTCAATCTATTCATGGTAATGTAGTCATGTTCAGAATGACCTCCTTCCTCCTCTTCGTCGTTGATATTCTCAACATCGTCTCTTATATTCACAGATATGGGTCCTTCAATAAGCATAGACTCTGCGAGGGCGAATGACTTCCTCACCCACTCCAGGCCGAAGCGCAACGTGGATCCCAGATGGTACAGGGGCAATCCCGACTTCCAGTCCTTCTACCGCTACTACAGCAGCATCGGACACACCGAGGGGGTGAGACGCGCGTAATAATGTCCCATTCCTGGTTAATTCACGCTCCTTTAATGGGTTAATGGGACCTTCCTGTACTCCATTCGCCGTCATTGTTGGGGAGTGGAGGCTGCAGTGCCTCACTTTAACCTTTCACATGTAGCCCATGTGCCCCATGTATTCTCTAAGGGCAGATTGCCTTGTTTTCTCTGTACCCTGGTCTGATGTGTGTCGGCGGGGGGGGCGGGGGGGGGGGGGGGGGGGGGGGGGGGGGGGGGGGGGGGGGGGGGGGG
>JAOPJI010000002.1:12884412-12898010 GCA_027122695.1 Merluccius productus | reverse complement strand
TCTCTAATAGCACTCTAGCCTACTCTACACCTGCGGGAACCTACTAAATAGACACGCCACTGAAACAGTGGAGGCGGTACAACTGGTTGAGGTGGGCGGCGTAGCCTTATGTATGACGAAACAAAAAGGCGGAAGCGCTGTCCGCTTGTCTTAAGGGAACATTTTTTCAAACGAGCGGTGTGCATTTCTCCGTTTATGACCAGTTTGATGCATGGGACGGTATATACGTGGCCCAGGGACACCCCCAATCACGAAAAAATAACCAAAATCACTTTTTTCATGTTATGGGGCCTTTAAAAAAAAGGGTAACATGTCATTTTACAAAAAATGTACACTTTCTTTTCCTAAAAAAAATCATGCAGAAAAGGCACCTATATATTTTTATCCAAATGCAATTCCACAGTACTTCATAGCTAGCAGTAGGAAGGAGTGGAGTAACGGTACAAGATGGCTATGGTGGCATGTATCTATCGTGTCTCTCCCTGGCAGAGTATTCCCTGGAGGACTCTGACCTGGAGGGCCTGAGTGACATCACGGTGAGCTCGGTGCACACCAGCGACCTGTCCTCCTTCGAGGAAGACAGCGACGATGAGCAACCGCCGTCCGAGTCCTCCGAGGAGGGAGAGCTTCCTTCTGACGGTCTGTCTCTGCAATTTCTTCTTATATTTAGTTTCATTTCATGTTATTAAAATGGAAAAGGCATAACTGTTTACAAGAAATCCTCCTTGCCTAAAATGCCCTCACATTTCTTTCTCAACCACAGTCTACCAATCTGCATCACAAAGAGTTAATGTAATTAATAACATTAATATAGAATATGCTACGAATGATTACACATTAAATCCAAGTACTTAAAGTCACCTTTCTCCCCATTGCCTCTCTTTTTTACGTATTTTCAACTAAAGGAGGAGAGAATAAGGAAGGGAATGCAGACAAAGAGGACGATGACAAGGAGCAGAAGCCCCGACGCAAGGCCTACGTCCACAAGCCTTTCCTCTACTCCCGTTACTATAGCGACTCGGACGATGAGGTCACCGTTGAGGAGCGCCGCCGATGTGCAGTAAGTTCGGTGTACTAAGTGCATTGTGTGAGTACGTTCCCGTACTTTCTCTATGCAATTAAGGGGCATATACGTCCAAGATGTGTTGTGCATGAGTTGTATGCAAGCCAGATTTATGAAATAATCGCTACGGTCCGGTAGGCGAAGGACAAGGAGGACAGACTGCTCAAGAGACAACAGAACAGAGAGCGGATGGAGGAGAGGCGAAAGCAGAAAGCAGCACAAGCCGAGCTGCAAGGTACGGGCCGATCCGCTGGAACTCTCTCCTCTTGTTCTTCTTTCTGTAAAACTGTGAGGATCGTTGGATCCCTAGAGGAGGACGACCTCCTCTAGGGATCCTTGTGATCCAATTAATCAATTACACACCACGAGCTACACGGACTCCACACATTTGCCACATAAATCCTGCTCATGGGGTCACGACATGCTTATGAAGCCGCATTATTAAGCCTCATTTTCACCAAACAGTCTAGTACGGTTCAAGCTGTACTAAGACAATGTGCTTTGATCCTGGTGGACTGAAAGTGAATGTACTCCCTTAGCTCAGAGGAGGCAACAGCAAAGCGACTCTCCCAACGTGGAGGAACCCCAGGCCAAGCAGGCGCGCAAAGAACGGAAAGTTCTGGAAAAGAAAATGGCCCTTAATAGGAAGAGGAAACTCGACTCACGGTGCGTGTCCTCCAGACTGTACAGACTTCAATGTGTTTGTCGTCCAAGTAAAGACGAGCCTGTGTTCATATAGTTGTGTGATTCACTATTAATGGCTTGACTAATTGATTGACTAATGGATCCGTCTTTTCTTTCAGGAAAGAGGGGGACACTTCAAGCAAGAAGAAATTGGACTCCGTTGGCGAAAGCTTAAAGAGAGTAAGGGAAAGTGTTTTGAAACACTGATTTAAAACATGGCTTTTGTTGGTATTATTTGTCAGTTGGATCCCAAATCATTAATTGTTTTTTCACAAATAGGAAATGAAATCGGCAACTTTGAAGGCCCTGCAGCCAAAGTCGATCAGAAAAGAGTCTTTGTCGTTGGACGAGAGAAGCAGGCGGCACAGCGGAAGCGTTTCCGAGGACTCCAGCGAACCCAAAAAGATATCCGACAAGATCCGCACACACTCCTTCATCCTGGAGTTGGAGCAGGGCTCGCAAGAGTCCCTCAAGCACCGCCCTGGCGGGAAATTTGACCGGCATTCCCGGAAAGACTCTGTTTCTAAAGAGCGCAAGGAGAAAGATCGGAGCGGGTTGGACGAGCGCGCTAAACCCAAACAAAAGCCAGAGAAAAGTCGTGTTGAGTCCCAAACGGGCGAGGCTTCACAGAAGGAAGCTCCCGGCGCCAAAACGCCGTCTTCCGAGGAAAAAGGCGAGAAGAAGGCAAAGGTCAAAGGTGAGAAGAAGATGTCGGTCAGGGAAGGAAAGGTGTCCGTGTCGGAAGTTGCAACGGACGAGGGTGCTTCTAAAGACCCCTCGTCCACCAAGAAAGGGAAGGCGGCCTCCACGGACACCACAAAGGCAGAGAAGGATAAGGAGGGAGAGAAGGACAGAGGGAGGGAGAAGGTCAGAGAAAAGGAGAAGCCAAAGGGAGAAAAGACTTCGACCAAAAGTGACTCCAAGGTGTCGCCAACTCCGGATTTATCTACCGCCTCCCCTGCAGAGCAGGGGGAGGTGGAGGCTGACAGCAGCAAGAAGAAGGAGAGACCTCCCAAGGAGCTCCTGAGACGCTCAAAGAGCTACTCCGAGGACCGGCAGGGGGAGAAGCCCAAGGTGAAAGCGGACGGTAAAGATGGCGAGAGGGAGAAAACGACCAAAGCTGATCCAGAGGGCCTGAAGTCGAGCAAGTCCAGCTCTGATGCCGACAAGGATCCCAGGAAGTCCAAGGTCACGGAGAAAGGAAAGGTCCCGGAGAAGACGTCCAGGTCAAAGTCCAGGGAGGACTTGAAGAGTCCGTCATCATCAAAGTCTGAGAAGAAGGCTCCGGCTGAGGTCAAAGGTAAAGCGGCCATGCTGGTGGAGAAGAAGGAGAAGAAGAAAGAAGGAAGCGCAAAGGAACACAAAAATGCTCCAGAAGACCCTCGCCAAGAGAAACCCGAGGAAAACCGCAGGACCGGCAAACGAAAATCCGAGAAGGGAGACAAAATCCTGGACAAAAAGGACAACGACAGCCCCGAGACGAAGAAGAAGGCGACAACGAAGGGTTACCAAGGCGACAAGCTCGAAAAGGCCGCGGCGTCCCCGCTGCCCTCTCCTGTCGTCGAGGCGGAAGAAACACCAGCCAAGAAACCGGTCCTCCTCCAGGACGTCAACTCAGACTCCGATCCTGCCATCACCACGGAAACCACCGCCACCACCACCCCGTCGGATGACACACACGACGCCCTCAGCGACATCACGCCCGAGCCGGATGAGGGCGAGACAGAGTCGCGGCTCAGAGACCTGGAGCGGCAGCCGGGCCCCGAGGCCGCCCCCCTGCTGACCTTGATGGACATCTGCACGTCGGCAGACGCCATGTTGACACGGGACCCCCCTCAGGGGGCGGTGGTGGCGGACGCGGAAGAGGCCGACATGAAGATGATGACGGAGGCCGCCCTGACCCTCCTGTCCATGGACCCGGACAGCACCGCGTCCCCCTGCGTCGTCCCTCCTCCTCCCCCACCACCGCCACACACACCGGAGGATCTGGAGACCAGAGCAGACCATCTGGTTCCCCAGGAGGAGGCCCCCACTGCTGGGGATGCAGGGGCCGTAGGGCAGGGTCTTGCTGATGATGCACTACCCGTGACGGCAGTTGAACCTGAAACTGCAGAAGAGCTGTCCCCAGTTTCCCCCGAGCAGGTTAACGTTTCCCCCGACCGGGTTAACGTTTCCCCCGAGCAGGTCAACGAGCCGGAGGATGAGAAACCTCAAATCACAGGTTAGTAGAGCATATTTCTTTGAAATTGTCTTTAAAACGTGTTCATATTTTATTTTTGCAATAAATATATGTTTCAAGCTAATAAAACAATTCCCTCCACAGATGCGTCTGATAGTTCAGAAAAAGAACCAAATGTTTCCACGGAACGAACCCCGCCCTCACCTGTTCCAGAGGTAAGGAGTGATATGGTCAGGATTCGCTGTGCGTCCAGAAGAAATCTGGTGGTCATTCTGAATCGCTTCTTGAAAATGTTGTAGTAATGCAATTTATTACGTGATTTAATAAAATTGTAGTATTTGAACTTTATTTGATTTACTTAAATATTTTAATATTATTCAAAGAAATGTAAATCAACTGTGGAGTGTGTGTGGTGATAGCTGGTTTATCCTGGGTGCCATGATTGCTCTGCACCACAGCTGTGCAGCCCCACCTAGCCCAGAGTCTAATCAGTCTGACTCGGGCCAGGTGACACACACACACACACAAACACACACTTCACATTCACCTTTCTATGTTATCTCTGTAATAGGTTGATCAAACTGTGTCCAACCAGAATCAGCCTCCTTCAAGTGACGGAAAGCTAGAAGATCCAGAGATGGAACCAGAAGCACAATCTGTCGACGCGTTGTCACCGCCAGTTGAAATAAACAGTAAGAAGTTATTATGTCTTTATTAGAATAATAAAATGTTTGTTTATGGATTGATACGTCATTGCTGCTGAAATGGTTTGCTGTGTGTTTACCTGTAGTTACTTAAAAAAGCTCTTTATTGACATTGTACCACCGCTTCAGCTGCAGACGAAGCTGAGTCCAAAGTAGAAGAAGAAACAACCACCAACTCCAAGGTGGTCAGTTCTGAACCTCTCCCAACAAATGTGTCGGAAGAGTCGGAAAATGCCAGCCATCCTGGTAAGGCATGATGTATATATTCTAGTAATGAAAGACAAATACCTGTCTTTCCTTTCCATGCCGTTTTCTGATCTTGGTTCTTCTTCATTTAGAAGAACCCAAGCCTGATGTTGTGGAAGCAGAGATGAGCACAAAGGTGAGCTGCAGATCATGGATGTTTCTTTCTACTAGCTGTTTTGGGCAAGACCCATAACCCTTACTGCTGCCGCCTGGCTGGCTGTTTCCTGGTTGTTCCCTGCATGGTTTACACTGCATGGTGTATGAATGGGTTTATGAATGGGTGAATGTGAGCAATAATTGTAAAGCAGTTTCAGTGCCCATAGGTTAGAATAGCCCTGTATAATTGCAGTCCATTATTTACCATATGTTTTGTGAGGGTGAATTTCAGTGCATAGTTTCTGTCCAATAGGTAGAGGAGATGGAGGATGGTGACAATCAGACAAAGATGGACGTTGACAATGTTTGTAAGTACTAGCTAGCAATGAATCTTTACTCATGTTGTACAAAAATGTTTTTTAATGGTGCTATTCTTTATGTAAAGTGGATGATCAGAAGCAGCAAAAATGTATGTTTTGTTTATCGTTAGCCAAAGTGGTTGAAGCGGTACTGGAGGAAGAGGAGGTTACAAAAGATTCACAAAATGTAAGTGATCATCTTTTAACATTCACACAGAACAGAAATGACTCCCTTGTTGTTTTATAATTGCTATTGTTAACAAAACCACATTATTTTGACTTTGGATTGATTATGTTATGTGTATCTCGTCTTCACAGACGGTTTGTGTTCCTGACCAAACAGAGGAGGTCGAAGCAACCAAACAGCAACATGAATCCAAAACAGAAACCGGTGAGTGTGTTCACTTCTTAACCTTGCCTGGCGGTCTTTAGAGACCAGAGGCAATACAACATCATTCATATTATAAATAACTATAATAAACTATCACTTAAAATCAATCAACAACCTTTTTTACTTGGGTTGTTGTTTTCATACAAATATATAAAGCTGTTTGGATTTGAAATGGTGATTCCTTGTTGTTGGATGTCTTCTCTCTTCCAGTGTCTGACTCGGATAAACAGGAGGAGGAGAAGGCAGCAGACCTGTCCCAGAAGGTCAATATTAAGTCCCTTATATGCATATATTACTCTTATTATTTAAAGTAGCCATAGCACTGTAATGATCAATAGAGCACCGTCTTTGAAAATGTATAAGGGCATTGAAATCCAAGAGCACCACTACATTATGTACAGTATATATGTCACCTGGTGGATACTTTTATCCAACGCATCTTACAATACCATACAGTGCATACGTTCTTAGCAGGCGTGGCCCCAGTGGGAATGGAGCCCCCCAACACCCTGACAGTGTTAATGCCTTGCTCTTTCAGTTGAGCTAGACAGGACCCTCATGTACCAGACTGTTACAAGCTTAAGTAAATGAGCTATCTGCTTAGAAACCTTATCTACATTCTTTACTTTATGTTTATTTTGGTGTTCAGGAAGATAAAACCAAGGGAAGAGTGACCCGCAAGCGAAGGCTTTCAACGCAGAAAGCCTCATCCAGCAAGGACTCTGGTACTTTACTTTTGACTATTATGTATGTTTATAAATGCTTATAGGACATTTTTAAATCCAGTTTATACTAATCTATATTATAACTCGATAGATTATATTTTTCTATGTACAGCAGTAACACCACAGTATTCTTCAGTCTCTCTCAGGTTTTAATGCTTGGCCTTCTCACTGCTAGTCTAAAAATTGCTTCTTGTTGACCTCTGCTGGTCATAGTTTTCCCTCATGGTACGAGGACTTGAACAAAAAGGGTATTTTATTATTAAACGTTGTCATTAGCGTGGCTGAAGTAGATAAATACAGTTGTAGTAGATGAAAATACCTGAACCCCTCTGTGAAAATACTCCATGTGAACATAATAATTTTCATTCTTTCTAACGATTTCAGCTGAGAAGGAGGAAAAGGAGGGCCAAGAGCAACCATCTGCCGAGGTAGGAAAATAAAATAAAAACCCACCAAAAACTACAAATGCATGGTGGTTTTGGCCACCATTTTGAATTGGTTGCTTTAAGAGCTCAATTACATTCGTAGTACATTGCAGGGCCTTTGGCGCTCTTTCTTCAAGCAATGGAGATGCTCACGTTCACTGTGTTTTTCTGTTGACGTTTTGTTTCCTCTCCTATTCTGCTTTATTTTTTGGTTTAAGTTTTCTCATTCATGTTGCCTTCATTTGTTTTTTTTCTCTCTTTGATACTTGGGAGTATTTTTTATTTATCGTTCTCTCACATTTAAACCATTGGGTTTCATGATTTTTACATTACATTTTCCTCCAGGAAACCGACGAGGACAAAGCTCCGGAAGCCAAAACACTGCGCAGAGGCCGGTCCTCCAGACCTGGACCCGAGGAGGAGGAGGAGCAGCCCAAGGAGGCTGAGAAGCAGGTGGGGACCCCCACCCGCAGGGGGCGACGTCCAGCAGCCCAGGCCAAAGACACCACCACCTCCACCACCAGTAAGAGTCTCCATAGCAAGTGCCTAGGGATTCTGTATGGAGAATAAGAAATTGCGTCACTGCATCAATATAAATTACTAACCTGTCCAATAGTTATGGTTTGGGAAGTGAGCGTCATCTTGCATCTTAACTGTGGTGTTCTAGGAATGAACAATCAAGGCTTAACTGTTGTACATTCAAATGTAACAGAACATCACATTGTGAATTGAAATGAAAGGTCGGCCTAAAGTTTGAATCCTCTCTTCAGGAGAACAATACTTTGATTTCTTCTCTCAACTTCAGGTGTTCAGGAGACCGAGGAGAAGAAGGACGAGGAGAAAGAAGAGACCCCATTGGACAGAAAAGAGGTATGGTTTGGTACCATTTCTATTTTTTCTGTAATATATTCAGTGAGTAGTTATTATCGGATATGCACCTGAGACAACACATTTGTGCATAATGACATGTGGAGAGAAAACCCATTTAGGAGAATAATAGGAGAGAGCTGGTAGGATGACTCTTTCACTATTTATACCTTGTTTGGGTATTTTTTTCTGAACAGGGAGGAGTAGTGGAGGAGGAGGAGGTGGATGAGAGTGAGCCAAGGAAAGGAGGTCGGCGTGAAGGGAATCCCACAACGGCATCTCCTCTGTCTGAGGGCCATGCAGACCTCGATACGGAGGAGACACCAGAGTCTGGAGACGCCAGCCAACCCGGTGAGCTAGCTTCCAATTCAGTTCAAGTCACACTTGATCCCAATTTATGGCTTTCTATTTCAAAGAGAGACCAGTGACATAGGTGGCGTAGTTGGGAAGCTAGTCGGTTAACTAGCCTAGTCACGTAGCTGGCCAGTTAAAAGCATAATGGATAACAATTCTGTTTCATCTTTGGTTTCTCTTTCCCCCCCACTTCTTTTATAGGTGAGCCCTCAAAGACGGACACGTGTGAAGACACTCAGGAACCTGCAGAAGTGAGTTTTATTCCCAAGATCTGTGCATGTTCTGACCTTTGTTTCCTGTTCCACACCGCGTGTGTATTTTGATGCCCACAGAGGTTAGTCAAACACAGAATTAAAAGCAGTGCATTCCCCATGTAGTCTGTTCATTGACCTTGTGGTGTTCTCCCTACAGGAGACCGGCGAGGAGGTCCAGACCGGCGAGGAGGTCCAGACAGGAGACAACCAGCAGGAGCAGGAGGAGAGGCAGCACAGCCCGGATACCGGTGGGGAAAACGACACAGTACAACAAGACTACACACTGAGTTTGTTCCAATGTGGTTTAAGCTTCACAACTACCCCACAATCGGCAATCTTGAACACTCAATATATTATTTTACTCAATATTTTAAAAAGAAAACACTTTCAGTATTCAGGATGTGTTTTTTTATTGTTTTGTTTGGATTGTCATTTCCTGGCAGGCGACCAATCAGAAGACCTGGAGGAGGGAAAACAGGAAGGCTCCATTGAAAACAAGACGGATGTACGCAAATACACACGGGTGACAAAAAACAAAGAATACACATATTGATACTTGACAAAATACACAGGAATGTAACTGTAAATCGTATTTATTTATTGTACAATAACTGTATTTTTCCAGTAAAGGATCTCTATAAATAAATATTAAATCAAACGTATCTGTTTAATTCACTTAAAAATTGACCTTCTAGTACTTTACACTTCACTTGAAAAGCAAATGTCTGAGTCTGTCTTCACTGAGATGTTACTTCGTCTCTCTCTGAAGGTGGAGGAGGGCCAGTCCCGGGCGGAGCAGGAGGATCAGTCCCAGGCGGGGCAGGAGGACCAGTCCCGGGCGGAGCAGGAGGACCAGTCCCGGGCAGAGCAGGAGGACCAGTCCCAGGCGGAGCAGGAGGACCAGTCCCGGGCAGAGCAGGAGGACCAGTCCCGGGCGGAGCAAGAGACCGCTCCCAAGAAGCCTGCTCGGAGGGGGCGGCCTCCCAAAGCAGCAGCAGCCGCTGCTGCCGCCGCCGCCTCCGCTGCCAACGTAGACTCAGGTACAGCCTTCTATTAAACTAAAATATAGAAGAATTGGGGATTGGATGGTTTTAATTGTTACAATATAAGTAAGCCGCAAACTCAAGTTCGAGGTATGTGTTTGAATCCCAGCCGACAAGGTACTGGGTTCGATCTCCAAGTGTCTGAATTCACTGTCACTTTGGAGAAAAAGCATCTGCTAAATACTAACTACTCTTCAAAGCATAAGATCCCAAATGCCCTACAAATATTCCTGACTCCCATTATCCTACAGAACATATTCATAAAGTGCATGGCTTGTCTGATCAGCCCATACTAGAAGGAAGGAAATAGCTGTTTGGTGTTGTAATTCATCCCAGAAACTAAAAGCGCTCAAGTGATGGATGAGAGCAGCTGTCCTTTATCTTTGGCCTGGATTTGCACACCATTCCTCTGCTTGATAAAGTTGTTGGTGATTTGTTAGACAGTCCACCAACAGTGTATTTCCCAATGACTGTGTTGCCTCAACACACAAAATGTTAACGCACAGGTTTGCTTCAAATCTCAAAGCAGATTATTATATTTTAATGCTTTAGGAACTAGGAAAAACGTTTGTTTTTATTTTTCTACTTGGCTTTCTATAGATGCTTATAGTTGTATAACTATAAGATTAATCAATACTTTATTCTCACCCATGTTAAGAATGTATGCACTCACGGTAGTGTAGAACAATTTCGATTCATTTCCCGTCTGTGCATCCACCTTTTACCTCTGTATCAATCTCTTATCATCTGGACGATGACGTTTGAATGCAATTGGTTTATATTTGTTGTTTATTGTCGGTAGCAGACAAAGGGGAAGAGAAGGCGGATGAGAGTGGGCTGAACACGGAGGAAGACGAGGATGAGGAGGAAGGGGAACACAAGAGCAGAACCACGCGCTCAGCGTCTCGCATGGAGGCCGAGAGGTACACACACTCTCTCTCTCTCTCTCTCGCTCTCGCTCTCGCTCTCGCTCTCTCGCTCTCTCTCTCAGCACCGCACAATTTACTGTGTTTATTGAGGCAAAATAAGCTGCTGATCTTGATGTTTGGCCTCCAAGAAACAAATGCCACAGAGGGCTCAAATGAAGCAGCTTCCGGGTACAAAAGTAACGCCGGCCTCCTCTTTTTGTTGCTGCTAGAAACAAGCCAAGTAAACCGTCGACGCGCGCCAGCCGCCACAGCGGCGGCGGGAAGGAGGAGCCGTCGAGCGGTACCACGCGGTGAGTCGGCCCCCGTCGGATTACACTATCTACATCATGAATTAAAAATCCTATGTTCGCACAGAGCGCAACATGGACTCTAATCAACCTCTAACCCCCCCCACAGTGGTACGCGGGGCCAGGCAGCCGGAGCCAAGGGGGCTCGTAAACGTGAGGTCAGCCCCCCTGCGGTGCGGACCAGGGGGGGGCCCAAGTCAGAGGAGACCCCGTCCAAGAGGGCCAAGCGCTGAGAAAGACTTTTTTTGTTTTTTCCTCATACTTTTAGTCGTACTTTGTGGGGTATTTTGTCTTTTTTTATTATTATTATTATTATCCGTTATTGCTGTTGTTGTTGTAAATATTATTTCACATCCGTGTCAAGCGCACATTCACCAAGAACAAAATGGACACCTGTTTTTATGTTTGGTTAAATCCCCCGTCTCCTATTGCCATTCTGCACACGAGGCTGCGCGCTCTCTCTGTTTAGTATTATACCTTCCCTGTGATGGTCGGCCGGAGGATTTGAGGAGAAATCCCTCTGAATGCCTTCTGCAGCGCTGCAACCCATATGGTTCGGATCAGACATCATCATTTCATCATTTATTCAGTAATGCCTCGCGAAGGAGAGTATTTTTGACCAATCAAAGGCCTTACGTGTAGTTGGGTCGAGTTTTCGGGCGTGGGTGTGAAAGCGTCGCGTAGAAACCGACTTTTTGTTTTGGAATCGGTTTTAAGACGGTTCCACGTTCGCCAGGTAGCATTGCGGCCTGCTCCAATGTTTTTTGGTTGTTTGGTGTGAGTCGGCAAGTTTTCATCGTGGAAGTAAAATATGTATTCATTCTGTGAATGTAACGGACATTTTCCTCCCATTTTAAGCATGTTTTTATTTTTTTAAGTGCTCAGTAGGACTAGTTTGTTTTTTAACACTTGCAATGGAATAGCAAAACAGTATTGGCCAACAATATGTCAACATGACGACAGACATATTTGTTTTATGTGATTAAAGTACATTTTTTCGCAGACTGCTTGTACTGCACTATTGTATGAGTAACCGAGGTCTGAAAAGTGTCATTTGTGTAAATGTATTAAACATATTTATTTTACTCTGATTTGCAAATGTTTAAAACCTGTAGAGTTTACAATCAGTTGTCATGTCTATCGTCACATGTTCAATATTATTGTCAATTACAATTCTTAGCTGAGAGGCCGTGCTATGAGATATAGGCTATTGAGTATAATGTAGGCCATGCGCCATGCGTAGGTAGGCCTAATCTGACAGCTCCCTATACCGGGTTTTATATTAATTCACCCATAAATGGATGTGCTGTCTTTTAATGTGTAAATGTTCAAGCCTTCGAGCCGGTGAGATCCCAGTAGGAAAGAGGAGGATTAGGACATTCCTAATGGAGGATAAACCTGACAAACTTAACGATAAGATATGCAACCGTCATTATTGCCCTCGTAGCTTTTAATTGCTCCTCTACCCGAACACGAGAAGGGGTGGTGAAGGGTAGAGATGAAAAGGCAACCTTTTTTAAGGAGCATCCCTGTTGAATGCTAAATGAGCTTCTTGAAGGTGTCCTCAGGTGTTTCCTGGTGCTGGATACCAAGCCCTAAATATAAGCCTCTTATTCAAAGTCAAACATTTGACCCGTGGCGGCGTTCATGTGTCCAGTGAAAGCCTATGGCAGGCGAACAGTCGTTTCAGAGATTGAAGGGACTTTGAGAGGGCAACATGGGGGGGACTTGACCCAAAAATTGCCAGGCAAATTTTTGATGGGCAATTAATGTGAACATTCCTGATCTTATGAGAGTTAGACCTTATCACCGATCCTTGGTCCAATCAGAAAAGCTTTTCCGACATCATCTAGAAAGACGTCTTTGTTCTCAAAGCTACATTTACAGCCGAGTTGTAAGGTTTTCACTGACAATTACCGTAGCCGTGTTTCTGGTTACCGTGCCTTCCTGTAGGCTAGTAGGCCTACAGTACTTTTCTCCATTGCTTATTTTAAAAAAGCCATAGGCCTATAGGGCCTATATCCTCAAGTATCACTTGTGGTCGGGACGTGGGGAGAGTCTGAGCGCCCGGCCGACTCAAGAACGATTAGGGTTGACGTCTTGTGACAAAACAAACCTCGTCGGCCATAGCTCGACGCGATCCTGATGGACACATGGGCCTACGACCGTGGGACCTTCTGGTAATGGTACAGCTCGCCCCAAACCGCCGAGCCCCAGCGCTCTACCCGGTGTAGCTTTTACTGGAGAGTGCTGTGGAAAGACGGTGGTTTCCTTCATCTGACAAATGGAATGGGAGCCGCGCCGCTGGGTTGGAGCAGAGGTTGTCCTAGCGGAGCCGCTAACCAGCGGCGGCCCGGGCCAAGGGGCACCCGCCGCGCTGGGCGTGGTCTTTTCCCCTACTGGGGATATGGCCAAGGAGACTGGCACGGCACATAATGGCCGCCTATTCAGCCGCCCCTCTCTCTCGCGGCGCGTAAAAGTTAACAGGTGTTAAACGTCAGAAGGGTTTCAGGCGAGAGGCGCTGAAATGGAGACGGGCAGCAGGGAGGAGTGGTGGTTTAATGGTTTCTTTTTTTCTTTTTTTCTTTCTTTCTTTCTTTCTTTCTTTCTTTTTTTCTACCTTTCTTTCGCAGTATTGAAATTACTCTGTGGCAGCGGTGAGTTGGAAGCCTGTTGCCTGAGATGTTGGCTTTTCCAGAGTAATTTAAGGTGTATTTGAAGGAAACTAATAAATACATGTTGGAGATAAAGCATAGGCCTAACTCTTTAAAGATACCGCCCCCTCATCTATCTGTCTGTCTGTCTGTCTGTCCACCTATCCATAGGCTATACCTATAGACAAAGAGAGAGACAGAGGGGAGCAGCATTATCCTATTTTAAACTTGAATAGCATGTTTGTATTATCAAAATAATACGTTTGTCACGGTGCATAATATCCAGTATATTTCAGGTGCACAAGTTTCAATGATTCAATGTAGCCTCTCTTCTGTTA
>JAOPJI010000002.1:12744807-12757605 GCA_027122695.1 Merluccius productus | reverse complement strand
CCCCCCCCCCCCCCCCCCCCCCCCCCCCCCCCCCCCCCCCCCCCCCCCCCCCCCCCCCCTGCAGCGTGCACGTTTGTGCAACAGAGGAAAAGAAAGCAGTGCACACGGTCAAGAATAGACATCCCCTGGCCCAGGAATAGAAATCACCTTAAACATTCATTATACTGCCAGCGCGGGGTTGTGTACCGCGCCGTGCATCAGTGCAGCCTGCTGGAATCCATAGGAAGGCGGGCGGACAAGCAGACAAGAATGCTTCGGGGGTCTATTTTAGGGGGAGCCTTGTCAAACCGAGGCCGCGCCGGATAGGCCCTCACCCCCACCCCGGCGGACGATAGGTTTTTGATGGCGACGGCTGGGACTCACAGGGACGCAGTCGTGCTGCGTGCGTGAGACTGCATAACACGGGCGTGCGCGCGCAAAGCCGGCGTGCACACAGACAGACGCATACGCGAAAATATGCCAGTGGATCCGGTGAGCGGGGATTTGGGATGAGAGGTCCTACATTCTGGCAGGGGACAAAACTGTAGCTAAAGACGAGCGTGTCCTACATTGCTGTTGTAAAACGAACAAAGAGAGCTTATTAAAAGATATTACCCAGCAATTAAGCAGTTCACCAGAGTCCTTTCAGCAGGGAAAACTGTAGTAATTACAGGACTAGCAGACAACGCTGTGTCAATAAGCCGATGATAGATCATTGCTAGGGTGGACATGCCACTTAAGAACACACAACCAAACACTTTATCATGCTAATGCATATTTCATAACTAGCATTCGAAAACACGAAGCAGGAGTTTATACGATGTCCATCTTTTGTATACTATTTTCAACCTTAAGCTTGCGTGGATTAGTTTACCTTGCCAACCATTGCGCTGTGTGAGCTCTTCGCAATTATGTATGTCACAGTGTATGACACTTTTGAAAGGGCTGGATTCCCTTCAGTACAATAGTAGCCTTGGGGGGGCGGGGGTGGTAGTGTGGTAGGGTGGGGCAGTGGGATGAGTCATAGGGTCATAGGACTGCAGGACAGCCAGACAATAGGCAGTTGCTCTCTTTGAAGGCAGCTGAGCCATGCAGCCAGGCCCTCCTACTGGGGGGGGGGGAGCATATTAGAAAGTCCGGGATGAGCCGCTAATAAAGTTGACAATGATGTGCGCCTTCTTGGAAAATCATTTCAGGATTAAAAAACACCCCAACAACAAAGACCATCTCACGGGGAACCAAATGTATCCCTGTGATCACCACAATGAACCCCAGGATGTAGAGGGCCTTTCTACTCGCCGTGGTGTGTGGCGGTCGGACTCCACAGAAACAGGCTCAGAGAGCGAGAGACGAGGGGAGATTGAGAAAAGCAATGCTAATAGATGAAAAGAACATACAAAGTCTTGGTTTACACTGATGTGTGGATCTGTTGTCGCTTATAAGGCCGTCGGTGCCCTAGATCTTCAGCTTGTTCAGTTAAAAGCCGCCCGAGTCCCCAGAGGAACCTCTCTATCATATAACTGAGTTAACAATGCGAGGCCCCTGGCATAGGTGTGTCTTGTGAATAGCTTGTGTTGTTCTGTCGACCTGGCAGAACGAATCAGGGAAACACACACACACTCTGTGATAGTGAAACCAGTGTCATATAGCGGAGCTGGGCTCTCGTATCCCTGGGCGTATCAGGTGAAACACGTGTGATCCGGCGATCCCCAGTCCAAACAGCTGATGGCTGGTGACTTCTTTGAAGCGCAGGGAGCTCTGGGCTCTGAGTGTGAGCGCATCAATGTTTTATTGCATGCTATTTCACTATTATTGAGCACTTTCCTACAATTATTGAAACATATATCATGGAAAGCTATCCAGACATGGCAAAAGTACAAAGAAAAGTTCTTACGTAAAAAAAAAATCTTAATTACACAATACACGAATAAAGGGAATAAAAATCCTCAACTACACATTCACCAAGTAAAAGTAAATTCAAGTTACGTGAAACATTTTATCCTGCAACACATTTATCTATTCTAATGGTGAAGCTAAAGGTGTTAATAGTGTAATATAGCTTAAAAGTTATGCCTTATCAAAACATAACCATTTGCTTGCATGAATAACATTTTTCATTAAAAAATATCTCTTGCACTGGTCAACTATGAATGCAGTACAATAAAACAATTATAATATAATAAGGAAATACTGAAATAGTGCCCTAAAAAGTCCCCCAAAATGTAAAAGCCTAAAATAAATTAAAACATTTCTAACACAGAACAGTTAGTTATTTCTCGACCCCACGCATATCTTCAACATAACCTTTATTACAGCATACAACATTTAAAACAGCAAAGTGATTAGATTACATTGTGGAGAGAGACCCAGGGAGAGAAATGCAGTTCAGGCTAGTGTAACAATTTGTTTTGAAGACCACCTGTTCTGTCTTTGGAAAGACATGAAAGCATCTCCTTTAGTTAATAAATAATAATTCACTGCATTTATAAAGCACTTTTCAAGACACCCAAAGCACTTTACATACTGAGTGTGTATGTGTGTGTGTGTGTGTGTGTGGCGGGGTTATGACACATCTTCCACTACCAGTGTGTGAAACCCACCTGGGTGACGCACGGCTGCCAGTATGCGGCAGAACGCTCACCATGCGCTGGCTGTCACAGTGGAGAGGTGAGGAATGACGCGATCCAATTAGAGACCAGGGGATGCTTAGGTGGCCATGTTGGTACAAGAGCTAGGTTGGGAATTTGGCCAGGACACCGGGGTTAACAGCACCGCTACTCTTGTGCCATGGGATCTTTAGTGACCACAGGGAGTCGGGACGTCGGTTTAAGGTCTCATCCGGAAGACAGTGCTCTTCTACAGGACACACAGGAGTCCCCCTGGGGCATTGGGGATATTATGTAGGCCAGAGGGATAAGCACCCCCTACTGGCCCTCCTGGCACCATCACCACCAGACCAGAGTCCTTACAGATTCCTTACAGAGAAGCCATGGTGCTAACCCACCGTGAGGAATGGTGCAATGGTGTGTGTGTGTGTGCGGGGCTGGCTGTCTGTGTGTCTTTCATCATTCTCTATCTTGGAAGCCACCTTTACTTAATCATACTTTGCTCTATTGATAACCCTTCACATCGATGTGGACAAACACTGAACAGCAGACAAGATGCTAGCACTTCTGGATTCTGGCCTGGATTCCCTTCCTAACCATGGGAGCAGAGAAAGCACCGTATCTGTTCTGCACGGATGGACCACAACAGACCACTGATGCATGTGGAAGGAACCTGCCTGCACTCCTAGCGGTACAATTCTTTGGAAGTCACAGAATTTGTGCCACTCGCCGGCACAATGGAGGTGCTTGTCATCTTGTATTCAGTGGTGCACTCATGAGAAATTGAACACAGGCATCGTCCAATGCCCATGTGTTTCCAGGCGAATGACATGCAAATCCCTGTACGTAAGACAATGGCATCACTTGAAGTGTGCTATACTATGAATGTCTGGTGTAGAGTGTGTTTTGAAGTGTTGCTGAATATGGTGATAGTAAAATACAAGCTGTCAGGGTAGGGAACTGCTCTATCTAGTGGATATGTTGCAGCAGTGCAGCTCTCATGAGTTTAAAACGAGAACTATCAGGCTTTCTAGAATACATGCAATGTATTTCTCTATCAAAAGGCATATGACCTTCATGGCCATTTTAAAATCGATAAATCGTTATGAGGTTAATTAAAGACCAGCTTGGCCTTTACTAATTCACTAAGGAACTATCAGTAACATTGAGCATAGCTTTTATATCACAGGTCAATTTATAGAAAATAACACATAAATGTTATGTTTATAATGTTCCTTCCTTATAAGAGAACTAAGTCTACAACACTACCAGCTTCCTAAATTAAGCTTTTTTTTCAATGCAAAACGGCTAAGCATTCAAAAGACCCCACACACACCAGTTTAACACTGGGTTTAAATTAAAATTGTAGCAGTGAAAATGGCCTGCGAAATATTTGCTTATGGTAACATTCGTGAACAAAGGACAATAAGGGGCAAGAGAGAGAAACTCACAAGTTTCCTTTTTCCATTATCATTGAGCCTACACATATAATTTCACACTGTTTTGGAACCAAAATCACAGGTCAAGCACAATTAAGCCAGAGACTGTTTGACATTCACCCTGGCAATCTGTGATAGAGTCAAAAAAAATGGAGGGTTCACAAAAAATATATCCACTTGAGGATAAATAGCCCAAATTCTCGGCGATGTTGAGCCCTATTTCTGCTGTTATCCAAATGCTTAATATGGAAACACTTGTATAGAATTAAGCCATTCTCAGACATGTTAACGCTTCTTGAGAATATAATACAAGCTTCGCAGGGTTTAGCCGTATAATTGCCATACTTGGCCACCCAGGCGATCCCTTATACAAATTCTTCAAACTGCTTTAAAATTCTGTCAGTCATGGTTTGAGCCTGTGCTTAACCACATTCTTTTTTTAAAGCCGGTAATTAAGCTAAATAGCTTAGTAACGTATTCTTTGTCTTGTGTATCCTTGCATTTCTGCTAATGACAGCAGCATTAAGACCCGAAGGCCCGCGGCTGCACTCCTTCAGCACACAGAGGTAAAAAGGAATGACGTATAATACCAATAGCCTGTTTAACTTCACCAAATTTGCTTTAATGTGTGATTACATTATTTACAATTTTAAGTATACAATATTCAACGAACGCTCCAACAGGCTTCACTATAGCAGCATACGTTCAGGGTGGATTAGCCTGGTCAATATTGTTAAAGGGTTGTAATGTTATCCAAGAGGTTTGTAATCATCGACTGGCTGAAATGTTTAGACAGCTTAACATGAATGTTTTTCTGAAGTAGGAATCGACATTGTCCAAAATTAAAAACAAAAACAAGCACTCGCCTATTTGCATTTAAATAAAAACAGAGAAAATTTAGTTTTTCATTTAATTTTATAATACATTGCATACATGCACTTGAGAAGCCGACATTGTCTAATATAATAGTAGATCATGATTTAGGGAATTTAGCCTATCCACTGAGTAATGGCTAAATAATTGATGGAAGGGGCACATACTGCAATCTAGCTAGGAGTGCAATGCACATAAAAAAGACATAGCAAATGATTAAGACTATATAAAAACAATCTGGCATTCATTGAAATATTCAAATACAGAAGCCCAGAATCAATACTCCACTACTTGACCTCTATTAGTTCCCCTGCAGGGCTGTGGCAATTTGCCATGCAGGAAGAGAAACGCATTCCACCAAACCTGGAGACACTCACAGGTTGTGTGTTGTGTACTATGTATATACAAATTACATTAAAAAATGTTTTAAAAAAACAATAAAAGAATAAAAAACAAACAAAGAAAAAACAGGTCGAATACATGGAGATTCAAATCCACAGGTCCTCTGTGATTAGACCTATAGGATCTCTCCTAAGGTGCATAAATTAATAATATTGCTGTGTCCCATTAACATGCTACTATTCATGGCCGAGTTCCAGAACCCCACGTGTGTATGCTGCGGTCTCAGGAGAGATGGAACAGGTTGAAGCCGAGCGGCGCTCTGTACATGGCCAGATGCGCGGCGGTGGGCAGCATGGGAGCGCGTGCGTAGGGAAAGCCGTGTCCATAGAGCAGAGTGGACCCAAGTTGCGGGTGAACGCGGAGAGGGAAAGGAGCGGAGGAAGACGAGAAGCACGTGGACGGGAACGCAGGTTTGCCCCTCACGCAGGCGGTCATCTTCAGCTTCTCCACCTCCGCCTCCTGGAGTCGCTTGGCCTTGGCCCTGCGGTTCTGGAACCAGATCTTCACCTGGGTCTCGGACAGGGACAGCACGGAGGAGAACTCGGCCCGCTCAGCGATGGACAGGTACTGTTTCTGCCTGAACTTCCTCTCCAGGGCCAGGAGCTGGGAGGTGGTGAAGGGGGTCCGGGGCTTGCGGTTGGTCTTGTGTTTCCTCAACGAGCACACGGTCGGACTGAGCTGCCCTGTGGAGACGGAGGAGGACACACATCAGCAACAACATAAGGCGGCGGGACATTTGTTAATACTCTCACACATCTCAAATATTATCATCTGAATCAGAAATAGGGGATGTATTCAGGATATGGGAGTCAGAATAAAATGTGAATATATTCTGTTTTTATTATACAATAATAGACTGAATAATACAACCTGACTGAATAACCTACCCCCCCCCCAAAAAAAAAAAAAAAGTTGAAATTAAGCTTAAAACATACTTTCAATACAGACTGAGCTACGACAGTTTTCAAGTTCCCCCATCCTGTACTTACGGGGCGGCGCGGGCGGCTCGACGAGGGACGTCCATGGTGCGCAGCCTCCTCTTCCCGACGGCTGTGATTGGACCGGCGACCCGTCCGCGACCAGGAGGGACGGCACCTGAGCCGAACAACGGCCCTTTCTTGGGGCGGCGGCGGCGGAACCGTCCGCTCGCGTTCGCGGTCTCCGGTCCGAGATGAGCGCCTCCACGCTAAAGGGCAGGCAGGGCGTATGCGTCGCGCGGCATCTCGGCGACCGCGGACTCGGACGCGGCGCGTCCTCCGGCCGCTCGTCTTTGGCGGCCACTTGGGAAGTCATGCTTTTCGGGAAGGGGCGAAAAGACGGGCCGACGCGGACCCGAAGTCACATGGGTCACAGCCTCGGAACCGGGGGCTGGAAGCCCGCTCGCACACTTTGGTGATGATGACCAAACTTTGGTCGGACTTTGCGCCTCATCTCCAGACTCCCAGGCGACGCCTTGTGATTGGACGGTCGGCTCGGGGGGGCGCCCAGATGATGGGCCAGTGTGGGCCGCCGCAGGGCCACACCCCCCCCATGTAAACAACAGGTTTAGTTAGATATCTGCCCAAATTACCACTAATTACCTGAAGGGCCCGTTGTGGAGGAGACATAGCCTACATGTCGTATGCAACTTTGAGTTCAATATTGACGACATGCTCGCTCATAGCCTATAATGCAATTTAATGGACATATGGAAAAGGAAACAAGAGTTTGTTTGGCATTAAAAAAAGAAAGAAAAGGTCTCCAGGTACAGAGATACAGAACATCCCTAGGCTACTAGGCTATTCAAAAACAGACCGACGGTATAGTTTAATCTACTTTTCCTTTTCACACAGTAGTGTAGCAGTCTAGGAAACAGTAGCATGCAAACGGAAAAATAAGAAAAAGTTTTGTGCGCAGGCAGAAATGCCAATACAAGCCTGACAAGCCATGCCTAATTCAAGCCCTGACTTGCAGGAGCTGACACACTTGTGACCGTAATCACAATGGTAATCAATAAGAATTATGGAGCTTTCTGAGTTCTGAGCTAGTACACTAACCATGCACTCAAACCTTCAAGCCAGTTGGAAGATGGATTATGGTTTTGGGCAAGCTTTAAAATGACTGTCATTACATTGTTATTATTAACACCTTGTAATTAGGCCTGTGGAATCCGGTTCTTTTAAGCGGGATTTAACAGTAATGACGGAAAATTGCTACCTTCCTGAGGTGTGTGGCGCCCGCTGCGATTAGTACTAGTCTCTGGTCTTTCTTAGTGGAGACACAGGCTTCCTTGGCTTGTTTGAAGCTCGTACCTGTAGGGCTCTGCAGCATTAGGAAACATCAGCCAGACTCTCCTGTGTGCCTTCACACACACACACACACACACACACACACACACACACACACACACACACACACACACACACACACACAACCTGTGCTCTCATTAGGGTCCCAGCAAAAAGGGCTTACACAACCAATAATACAATCCACTTAAAAACTGAAAAAAGGACAATGCAGTGTCATTAGTGTGGCTGTTTTGGGACGAGAGTCTCCAGCGTCCATTTGCCCTGCGGGAAGGTGACACGAGGGAGCGATACAAT
Organism: Merluccius productus; assembly: GCA_027122695.1. Taxonomy (NCBI): domain Eukaryota; kingdom Metazoa; phylum Chordata; class Actinopteri; order Gadiformes; family Merlucciidae; genus Merluccius; species Merluccius productus. The sequence goes on along the minus strand of JAOPJI010000002.1, from coordinate 12,749,724 downwards.
AAATGTTATTGCCTTGTCGTGTACGGCCCCTGTTCTCATCTCGGCCCGACTGCACCTATATAGGCGTCGTAGACGTATACTCACACTATCACATACTTAGCACAAACACCCTTTTTAAAAAACAACAACAACTAGTCAACAAAGCGTCCATGCAGCGTCTGCTGGGTGTTGGGGCCGGTGCTCTGTGATCAGGACTGAGCGAGGCAGCAGCAGGGTGTTCTCTGTAATCAGCCTGGATTACACAGTGGTGTCAGGGACTCACCCTCTGGCTGCTCGGCACCATTAGGGCTACGCACAGAGCAAAACACTCACAGCATGCTCTCCTGACTCTCCTGCTAATGCTCTCCTGACTCTCCGGCAAATACGTTCGACGGCCTCCGCTCTGCCGCAGCCTGTCGCGGTCCGTTCGCTGCTACAGGGTTTGTGGCTCACTGTGCCATGTTTTATGGTGGAACAGCCCTTTGCCCAAGCCTAAAAGAAAGTGGCAGGCAGTTGTGGCAAAGTTCCGTGTCGCTTCGCATCGGCATGCAGAGCCATACATGCAAGCACCAGCGTACAGAGACGTTGGGAGTAGGGGTGCGGTCGTTGGTGTGGGACTGAGTGGAGGACCAATAAGCCAAAATGTTATCTGCTTCCCCTACCTCATCTGCAACATATCTGTGGTCAACAGCGGAGGGTTCATGCCTGCAAACTATAGAGGCCTTTGTTGGAGTTGACTCTTACTAAAATTAGGCTTTTAAAAAGGGGCTGTAGACAGCTTTTCCCACCCTAGCGTTTCAAAGTGGTATTATTTTTGCACCGCTGACGCAAAGACAGACCAGATCGCTTTCCGTTTCCTCAGAGCCGAGTGACCGCAAACACAAGATGTTTCGAAATAATGATCAACACTTGGAAATAACAAAGAAAGAAGCACATTCACTTAGGAGGTAAAGTGAAATTGGCATAATTTTATTTAGGAGCAAAAGCTATTATAATGATGTGCATTGCATAGTAATACCATAGTTTGGCGTCGGGATGGAGGGGTGAGTCGAAGAAAACTTTAGGAGGAAATCCATGTGTTTATTCATGCATTTAGTCTATAATGGAGAAAGCAGATACACATTCTTTAGTATGTGTTGAGAAAAGCGAACTGGGTTGGTAGCCTGACTGGATCACCTGGTGAGTTGCAACATGAGGTTTATTCAGGTAGTTTACTCAATGCAAAAACGCAGATATAAGAAGTGTCATCAGATTGGCTTCACTTCGGTTGTTCCACCGTCCGCCATTTCCACTACTGGGGATAGCTAACGGGAATAGCTACCGATAGCTACCGGGTCAACAAATGCGCTATTCCTCCTGGTTTGGTTGCATCATATTGATAGGTTAAAGCAAAAAAGTTGTCTACAGGACCTTTTAATGTCTAATTTTGAAAGCAAAACACTTATTGGTGGCAAGCATCTGTCAACAAATCCCTCTAAACAGTACATTAACTGGGCTGATGACATTTTTCAACCTACCAATTTTTTTTGTAAAACGCGCAGAAAGGTGCTATATAAAAAGTCTTACAAAAAAATATCTTATTAAACTAAAAGACAGAGTTTCCTTTAAAAACATTATGAATGAGATGACCCTTGAGATGACTAGCGGGCATCAAGGACAGAATTTGAAGTTGTCAGGGCATAAAACCAATGATCTGTTGATCTTCACCAATCAAGTCTTAATCGTCTAACAATGGCATAGCAGTGCTGATTAATAAAAAAAAGTGTTGTCTTTTAATCGTTTGTTTAAATCAAAAATCGAAATTGAATTGCCACCTTAAAATCGAACATGAAATCGAATTGTGGATTTGGAGAATCGTGACACCCCTAATCACAATAGACTGTGTACAAAGATTAGGCCAATTTTTATTAACACCAAATAATTCACATGGCAATGAAGAGAATGTTTCAATTTGGTACTGAATTTTTAAAATTGTTTTGCTTATTACAGATAACTATGGAAGCCCATTTCTGCCGGTAAAATAAAAAATATCCCGATGGTAAGTCGAAATTATGAGATAAAAAGTGCGCATGTGCTCCAGTTTACTGGTGGAAATGGGCTTCCATAAGGTTGCCACCTCAGCCACATCGGTTTTATTCTTTCTACGCCAGAGCTGCTTCTTGCTTAAAATCCTTTCAAGGGTGAGTTTACTGAGTACAATCCCATGTGAATCAGCAAAGCAAATTTTCATGTGTTGTAAAGCCACATTTAAAAGTAGTCAACAATGTACTCACAATCCATTTCGGTGTCAAATTGAATAGATATGGAAGCCAATTTCCACCAGTAAACTGGAGCACATGCACACTTTTTATCTCATAATTTAGTTTTTTTTCTCATAATTTCAACTTTTTTTATCTCATAATTTTGACTTACCATGGGGATATTTTTTATTTTACTGGCGGAAATGGGCTTCCATAGATAACGGATCACAATAACAACGGCAATAGCAATCTTTCTATATTTCTTACTTATTTGACTTACTATAAAAAATACAAAAAAAACTTACAAAACATGAAAGACGGTCTCTAAAACTACATTTTAAATGTCTTTCACCATGGGCAAAATACGTGGGTTTGAACCCTGGGGTGGGGCCATAATGAGCCAATCAAGACATAAAAGCTCAATATTTCATCTCAAGACAAAATAAATCTACAAGGCCCATTAAAGAACGATTTCAGCTGTTCAGCATAACCAATGTTTGATGCACTTATAAGCGTAGGCTACAAAAAAAAAAGTTCTGAAGGGGTTTTCCCCCACCCAAAAGCCTTTTAGGAAAGAGAGCATTCTGGGTAATTTGGGGCCCAAATGAAAAGCATGGCTTTTGAATATGTCTCCTATGACAAGATCAAACACCACTGGCAATAAGCAATTTGCTTGCTCAACCACGACAAGTACTAACAGACTGCATCAGTAATGCCTACTCTGTGCTGTTACATTACTGTTATATATTGTTATGCTGAGGTGTTCATCCATTTCCTAAATATGGATGTCCTCAGTTTCAAAACAGAGCACATTGCTTTTCATCTCATGTGAGACTCATTTAAAAAGGAAGGAATAATCATTTCAACATTTTGGGAAATTCTTTGAGGGGTTAGGGTTTTTTGTTATGTAAATGTTGAGTCAAGGTTACATCCAAATTAGGGGAACAGAAACCATTAAACCAAAACCATGCCAAAAATACCTATAGAATGTCCTTTATTACCACTGCGAACAAACAATGCAATTACTTGACCCACATCACACCTGGACTCGTATTTTTGTAAATTGTTGTATGTTGCTGTTTTTATTGTTGGTTTTGTTTGTACGGTGTGAGCCATGCATGTCTAAAGAGGATTTTGGTAGACAATAAAGAAATCTGAATCACCAAATGTCCCATATTTCCGCTGGATATATATAACATTTCTAATTTGAATACAATTCAGGCTATCTAGTATCTACCAAATGTATCCCATGCAGTTTGAGATGTTCAAAAATAAACTAGCTCTAATTGAAGAGGTTGAATTTGTCATTGAAAACTTTGTCAGATGTGTTTACTTGTCCATGTGCCATCACAGCTTCATGGTTAAGTTGATGGATCTTTTGGCTGCCGGCTTATTTTTACATTCTGTCATTTGCCTCACATGGTCCATTCATAATTTTAAATGCCAAAACAACAGTCTCCTTGATTGGTGAAGGATCCTACACTTATCCCTGCATATCCAGTCACCGCACAAAATGGCCATTTCATATATGATACATGCTTTTTGATGTCTCCATGTCTGGCAGTATTCAAAATTTAATAGTTTTAACAGACATATTGAACAAGAGTTTCACTGGAGCATTTCATTGTAGAATCTAACAGACATTTTTTTTTAGTGGAAGCAATAAAATCCTTTTTAAACCAATAAAATCATTTAGATTTTGTCAAATTGTTGATTTATTTAGTAAGTAGCCATATTAGCTGTAATAATAATGACAGCGAGCTGGTCATTATTGCAAAATCTATGCATGGAGGCTATGCAGAGTCCAGGTGAACTCTGAACAAATTAGTCTTGAGTCTCTTATGGAAGCTGGTGCATAGCTAGTGCATAGCATTAGGCCATTGCTTGGAGGTGGAGGGTGGGGGGGTAGTTCCATTAACAGCCTTGTAGGCCAGCACTATCGACTTAAATCTGATGCAAGCTACTACAGGGAGCCAGTGGAGGTCACGGAAGAGGACATGGGAGAACTTCGGTAGGTTGAACACAAGGCAGGCTGTGGCGCTCTGGATACACTGCAGAGGTTTGATGGCGGAGTCCAGCCAGGAGCGAGTTGCAGTAGTTGAGGTGGGAGATGACGAGCGCTTGGACCAAGAGCTGTGCTGTTTCCTTCGTGAGGAAGAGCCGGATGCTGTGAAGGTTGGCGGTTGTACTGAGCGTTGGGGGACACCAGTGTCAAGAGAACAGGATTTAGCCAAGGAACCATTCATTGTGACCCGATATGTGTGTTTCATCAAGCAGGATGTGAACCAGGATAGTGCAGAGTCAGCGATGCCATATTCAGCAAGAGTGGAGGAGTATCTGGTGGTTTTATGAGAGATAAGAGGACAGTTGGTAAGAGATGGCACATTAAGGGGTTTTGATATGAATGAAAGTTGGGATAACGGTCTGTAGCTCTAGATGTCAGCGGTGCCGAGGGTAGGTTTTTTTAGGAAGCAGCTAGACTCTAGCAGTCTTGAAGGAATCAGGCTGGAATCAGGCCTGAAGTGAGGGAGGAGTTGATGAGGAACAGCAGGATGTCACTCAAGATGGCTTGGAGAAGGGAGGGAGGCATCCGGTCTTGGGGGCAGGTGGTGGCGTGGTCAGACGTAATCAGTCTCTGAATTACAATGTGATCATGAGAATTTGATCTATCAGTTTTGCCACTATATTAAAGACTAAT
>JAOPJI010000002.1:12732543-12744707 GCA_027122695.1 Merluccius productus | reverse complement strand
GCAGAGGGAACTTGAAAGACAACCGTTTATCCCGCCCACACTGCCAATGGAGCAGTGCCAGACCCGACATCTTTCTGGGGTCTGGCTTGCCAGGCTAATCAACCACCACTTTATTTATTCCTTCCACTCATATATATATATATACCCACAAACAGACGTTTGAACATCACATTAGAATATCATAGCAAAATGAATGTAGGAAAAGGAAAATGTGTTGCAATAATGGATCAATATACCTCTGCCAAAATATGCATCCAACTACATGCCAGGTATGTTTACATACCAGGCAATTGATGTTGAAATCATGGTTATTATCCCCAGAAATGTGATTAAAAGATGGGAAAGATAACAATGGGGCACATCACTTCATATTCTTCCAACTACAGGAGCAGGGACTCAATCAGGACTTTGGCTTGCACTGTGGCAACACAAAACTAATTACAGATTTCCTTTGATTGTGGCATTCTCTTCATGAAATGATTATAGTTATTTGAGTTACTGTGACAGCCCTAATGCAATATGTTTTGTAGCTTAACTTCTCCTTATTCCATGACATGTTCTGGCTTTTTCCAGGACATTTAATACATTTGGACATTTTCCATATGTTTTCCAAATATTTAAAATCGGTGTTTCCAGGATGCGTATACTCTAGAATAGAATAATAAACCTAGCCACACAGCACAAGCACATCTACTCCTTAGTTTTTGGACATATGCTCATGGTTTCCAGCACACCTGGGCCAACAACTTTATTTTGAAATAGTAAAACCTATATAACAATACCAACTTCTTAAATGACAAAACAGCCCAATATCCGGGGTCCTCCCTCCATGTAAACACAGCCAACCACAGATCAACAGTGCTGGTGATGTGGTGGGGAGGTAGAGCTACCACCGTCTGCCAGTCTACTTTGCTCTGATTAAAAGGCCCGTTTAGCTGCTAATCCCCAAACCAACTGCCACAGCGCTATGTTCACAGGTTGTCCTATACTGGATACTATTACAGGATATTGAGGCTTTAAAAAAAAAAGATATTTAAACTATTGAATATGAATTATGAGTTAAATGTATTTGGCTCTATGTTGACTATATTATAGGTAAAACTAGTTTGTATATGTTAAACAATTACGCAGTGTAAACTATGATTAAAGCACAATAAAAGTCAGACTGTTACCAAATTGTTTTAAACAAATTACTATTTGCACCACCGTAGATTGCAAACTCGCTTGAAATATTAACAGAGCAATTAGTAGGACTGTGTGCAATACACATAGCTAAGACTAATGTAATTATAGGTACAGTGTAGGCTGGCTTAGATGGATTGCAGGTCCAAGGGAAAAAACCATCAGGTGTGACCACTGAAAGACATTTCAGAACTATACATCACTGATCCCAAAGCCTTTACTACTAGGGTTAGAGTTAGGTAGCAGACACTTTTATCCAAAGAGTGAATTCAGAAGTCATTAAGGAGCAGGTCGAGTAACTTGCTATAGGTCGCGGACACTGGGGATCAAACTGAGTAACTTTGTCTGGGACAGTGGCTACTAGCCACTACATGTTGAGAATCATGTTACATGGGGATCCTATACAACAACATGTTGTGTTTAGGGAGACACAAACACGATGGGGTAAAACAACTGGACTGTAAACACAGAGGCAATGAGGCCAATCAATCAAAACATTAAGAAACCGGAGGAACAATTACATTAAATTGGCCATGGTTTAGCATCAATTATTTTACAGTTGAGAGTAATGATAGCCACATGTTGCATCAAAGTTAATTTATAAACATGAACTCTGAAAAGAGGAGACAGATTTACATAAAAACTGCTGGTGTAGGTTGCCCTCAAATATATACAATACAGATTATTAGACATGTTTTTCCAAGACAAATAGCAGCCAATATAGAATAAATTAAATATAATCAACTGGAGACGCACAGACACCAACATCAGACAAATTAGCATATTGACATGATGAAGAGTCACAAAGCAAAAACCTAACAGCAGGAGCAATGTCCAAATGGGCCAGACCCTAAAGATCACTTGGTGTATCTGACAACTTCATGTTACACATGCCTTTCAAATATGTCCATGATTCTCAACCTCTTGCTCTGTTCTTAGACAAAAATAATGTTGAACACATAGCAACAGTCACTACATTTACAACACTTGTATTGATTCCCCCCGGGGGATCAATAAAGTCCTATCCTATCGTATCCCTATGCATTCCTATGGACAATGGAGGACATTGGAATGAAAAGAAGCCCAACCAGTGAGATTTATTTTCTCTTTGGCTTAAATAAATCATAAGCGCTATTCTAGGTAAAATATGAGGCAAAGTGATTTGAACACATTTCTGGTAAAACTACACTATATAGGTTTTCCATGCAGGAAATACTTGTTTAAAATGCATTTAAACTTGTAGTTTTATTGTGCCATTTTATAAATAAATCAAACGTTTTGTAATCACCACTTTGTTCAACAAATCGAGTGGGCTAGGACACCACGGATCATAATATGTTGCACCGGTATCACTTGGAAAGCTTTACAAAAGATTGGGGAATTATTGTAGTATTTAGTCCAGACTGTATAAAGACCCAACAATGAAAAGGTGGCGCCCTCTAGTGGGGAAAGATCAAAACTATAGTGAAGACGCTTGGGGGGGGGGGGGGGCAGACCAAAACAATGATCATAACATTCACACTTTAATTGTACAATCACACAAAAACGTATGTGGTTTGTTTCCAATACAATAACATAACATAATAGCATGGCCTGCATACAGCAGGTTCATTCCAAGTCATTTAATGCATTGGTCCAACTTGACAGCTCAACTCCCACTTGTGCCAAAGATGTCTTTACCAAAAGGTGAGAACAACTTTTGGTAAAGGCATCTAGTACGCATGTGTGTGAACTAACCTGCATTGGGAGTGCCCCAGGTGAGTCTGGGAGTCTAAAACAATAACATACACCATTTCCCTCCCCCCGATAGGCCTACACAATGTCCTCCTAAACAGCTGTAGGTTTAACGTTAAGCCTTTTCAATTAATACGCGGTGTTGGTCCAACTGACAACAACTAAACTCCAGCTAAACTCCTTGCAGGCATGTCGTCATCATACTGCGTGACGCGTCGGGGGCGTGGCTCCGGTCAGCCTGCCGCGGCCTGATTGGCTGCCGCCGCTGAGGGCGCGCAGCCTCTGACGCGTGCAGCCGTTCTCGCGCAGCATCTTGGAGACGGTCCTGAGAACGGCGCGTTTCAACTGCCGAAAACCCGGGCGGTTAGCTTAGCCTAGCTTAGCTAAAACCAAAAACATAAATAAAAACAAGAAATGACTCGCCTTTTCTTTATGAGTGTCCGCTCCTGTGTGGCGTGCGTTGGGTTGAGGTGGAGGTGGAGACAGGCCCCCTTCACACGCAGCTGGGTCGAAAACCGTCCCTGGAGGAGGAAAACAAATACAAAACAAATAAAAAATAAAGGAAATTAAAATCAGAAGTGTCAGAGGTTATTATTATCACTTTAATGGTGATGAACGGAAACAAACAAACCGTACACCGGCTCGCCAAGTGGGTTTCCTCAGCCCCCCTAGCCTTAGACCCGGACCCGGACCTGCTGCTAATGCTGTACTGCAGTATGGGGGACCTAGATCTGGACCTGGTCTCATGGCTTGCTCTTGCGTTTGTTGCGTAGTGGGAAAATCTGGACAACTTAGTCTTTTTCTCGGACCAACGGTTGTCCGGTCGTTTCCTCCGACTACAGGTGTGTACCGGACCTAACGGGTGTAAGTTCGCGTAGTCCGTTGGACCGGAACGCACCTGAGAGCCGAATCGCGGCACGTAAACGGCGTTAGCCATTTATTTCAATTTTGACGTCCTTCTTCCTCGTGAACTTTTCCCGCGCCTCGTTTCCCAGGGCAACGAGACTTTTCAGACAGTTCGCGGGGGTCACGTGACGAGGTGGCTACCGGCTCCGCCGCCATGTTAAATGAACCATTTGTTTTAATGAAACAATAAAAGGTTATTTCAGTTAGTGCAGATTATTTATAATTATAGTTATACTGAAATAAAATGTGTTGTGGAAGACTAAAAAAAGTGAGCAAACGTGCCTCGATAAGTGCGTTTAATTCTTTATAAATGTATGATCTGCTGCCACCCAGTGGTGGGTGGGGTTTAAATCAGCAGCAGGCGCCTATCGCTTGCATTGAAGAGGAGCGAACTGCGCATGTACAATTTATAACGAGACTTTGACAATCTTTGCTTAGTAACTACAATGTTTTTTTGTATTTACATTTTACTCACTGCCTAGGCTATATAATATTTACCTTGCTCATTTGAAAAAATAAATATGTATTTCAATAAAGGTCTCCTTGGATGTGGAGAGTGATGCGGCGGGGCCCTCTGCTGGCCAGCCGCCACTGGTGACTGATCCTGATGAGTGCAACAACCCCTGCTGGGGTGAACCCACATCAGTAGGACCCACAACATACATGATTAGTGAGTGATGTAGTGGTAGTGGTAGTAGTAGCATTGACACACAAATGATTACATATTGCCACACGTCAGTTGAGTAGGCGGTCCTTCACTGTGGCCAGGATCTTAGGTTCACACTGCTAGGAGAATGTGCGTCCCCCAGACCACCTCCGAAGGTGGTCTGGGGGAATTGTGTCAATGCGTGATGGGTGTGTGCACACCTGTACTTAGAGGTCTTTACTCGTGATCGGATCTCCAAAACCACATGTTAATACCAGGTGGGAACAGGGTGTGTTGACATTTTCAGGCTCTGGGCCTATTGACTTAAGATTATGTCAATGCCAGGCAGGATCAAGTAACCTCCTATCCAGCAAGATATCCCAAAACTGCAGCTACTGAATGAAGAAAAAAAAAGGCAACACTGTCAAAGTGTGTAGGCATACTTAAAAATCATACAGCAGTTTTCTTACCCCAAGTCACAATTGGTAATGAATCAAGGCCAACTCCAGGCCACAAGAGTGTTCCTCACAGTTTTATTCATTCAACATCTCACATTACAAATACTTCAAATGTATGCATACAGTTATAGTTGGCTGCAAATGAATGACATTGGATCTTCGTTGTTAATTCAATACTACAAACCAACTGTAAAAACTGACTTCTGTATTGTAGCGCAATGCAATCAGGAGGAAAATATAAAAATTAGAACTTATAAATGTGAAATTACTCAATAAAAATCAAAATGATAAAAGTAAAAAAAGTTAATAAATAAAACCTTCCCAGCATACAATTAAAAACTATTGACATTTTTGCAATCAAGTAATACTAACAAACATATCAATATTCTTTTCATTTGAAAACGTGGAGCACAATACAGCAATTAGAAAAACTAGACACAAGTTTAACACATCACCCCAAAAAATATAACAAAAATCTGCTCAAAATGAAAGTTATACATTTCAATTGAAAATATAGTAAATGCTAAATACATTATAGACCTAGTATTTACAATGTTTTCAATCACAGTAGCATGGTAGTAGCAAAATAAGTAAATAAGCACAAAACTAATGTTTAAAAATAAATTCAGGTATAAATTAGTAGAAAGATTTCTTTTTCCTTGCAGACACCAGCATAAATTATAGGGGGGAAAAGAGGGGGTAAATGATTGCATGATTTGTGTGAATTAAATGATCTACACTGCAGAGAATTCTTTCTGGAAAGGATAAGTATTGCACATAATGGCTCAAAGTTAACTTGCAACATCAATCACATTCAGGTTATGTCCCAAAGCATGCCACATCACAAAGGGAGGGTGGGTGGTTGGGTGCTCGTCGCTCCTTGCTAACAAGACACCCCTAAATACCGAGTGTCCTCCGACATCACGAGAATTCATCCGAGTTGTGGCGTCGTCGAGGTGGAGTCCGCATTAAATGGCGTGACTATGTGTGAGCGATGCAGACGATACCAATGTATATATGAGAGAGAGACAGAGAGAGAGCGAGAGAGCGAGAGACAGAGATAGAGAGAGAGAGAAATCGATCTAGTGCTTTACAATAGGTCCTGTATGAACACTAGCCATGTTACTCTGCTTTTATCATCATGCATGCCGAGAAGTAGAAGATCTAAATATTTAAACAGCCGTCATTCATTCTGGTGATACAAGGAGGTGGGTGGGTGGGGGAGTTCACATCGACCGAAAAGCCAAAACATTTACCATATAATATTCTTATCAACTACGACTAGAAGCAAATATCAGAATATATTTTCAAGACTATCAAAATCCATTTAGAAAGATCTTGCCATGCCATAGGATCCTGTAATTATATTAATTAGGACTGAGAAGAATTTGTATATGGTTGGCTAACGCTAGCCTTTTTATCTTTTTTTTAAATCTTTTTTTTCCTCTACAGAATCACACCAATGCACCACACAACTGAGATTTATCAGCACTTAAATATATAAAAGCTAAATTGAAAATTATATTATCATTTTTTTCTTTTTAAATTAAGTTTACCATAAATGCAGATCTCTTAGTAACAAAGGTATAAAATTATTTTTACCAAGTGAAAAAAATGAGGTATTGCAAAAGGAGTTCTCCCATCTGTGAAAAATGTGCCTAAAATGACTATTGAAAAAAATATTTAGAAAAGTAGTGCATAATAAATGTATATATGTTCATGACAAAATAATCAGCTATAAAAAACACTGTACAAAAATCAGCAGGCCATGTATAAAATAATATCTTTATCTCTGTGACAGCAAATTCTTCAAAGAGTGTCCAGCTACTACTGTATTCAACCACAACCTCAGTGACACAAGCGCCGGCCCTGATGGAGCGTGCAGTGGTACGCCGCTAAAGGACAGCTCAGGGGAGACTGGGCTGTGCATTCTCATTTGTTTATACTACATTAGCATGTTAGCTTCCAGTGCTAATATCCCTGACAATATAAAGTGAGCAAATACTACTGCCAATACCTGAGCCCCATGTGAGGGCTATGCCTTAATCCACTGAAACCCCCAACGATCCTAAACTCAACGACAGGTCCTCCACTTGACAACGACGACGACGACAGCGTGCGCCGTCCCTCCTGATAAACCCCCTCTGATCAACATCTGCTTTTGATAACTTGTTGTAGGCCAATCTTTGGTTTGCCCTTTCTGGTCACAAAGTGTTTCGTATTTGTTTGTTCTTTTTAACCCAAGACCAAAAATCTTTGCAACAATCTAAAAAGAGGGTGGCCGGGACTGAGAAGAGATGTTGTTTTATGACGTAGCGTTATGCTATATATCTGAACCGCTTGAGGAGTCCAGTCATCCAGCCCTCTGAAGTCTGTTCCTACTCAACCCAACGATTTACGCTCAACCTTTGGTAAGTTGTACAGTTGTCCTCTAGTCTTGCATGCAAAAAAGTAACAAAATGCACTCTTCTTAAACACAACTTCCATAGTCATTATACTGATTTAGGTACAACACGCCTCACTCAAATTGTATGTTACTCTTGACAACAAATGTAAGCAGCTTTGCCAGCTAATGCAAGAACATAAAGGTACAGTCAATCAGAAAAAACATCCAATTCCAAATCTAATGCATCCAGAAACTCATGCACACCTTTAACTTAAAACTCAAACATAAATGACATTTCACTTTTTTTTCTCTTAGCAATTACTTCTTTTAGAAGGCCTGATTAAAAAAAGAAAATAAAAAAATTTAAATTAAGTTTTGAAGTCTTTGAAGAAAGGAACCAGCAAAAGAAAAGTGCATTAATTTTCTATAGAATAACCCAGAAACCCCTCCCTAAATTGCCCCTTCTCTTAAACCCTCCTCCCTCCTCTCCCATTGCACCACCCCTCACTCACTCTCCCACCCGCAACCCACCCAACCCCTCATCCATCCAACTCATCCCCCCCCTCCCGGTCTGCTTAGCTCCAGCGGAAGGAGATGTGTCGCGGCCGGTCCCCTCCCTCCTTCACCAGGGGCTTGTGGAACTCGCGGCCGGCCCGGGAGTGGATGGCTGCCCAGCAGTACTCGCAGTAGTACTGGAGGCAGGTGACATTGGCGCAGAAGAACGGCGCAAACTTGCCACCGCAGCGCGTGCCCTGGCACTCGTCGCACAGCTGGTCGTCCAGGACGTATGGCTTCACTTCCACCTGGAGGGGAGAGGGAAGGGGGGGTTGGATGGACGCAAGAATGATAGCAAAGAAACGAAAAGGAGAAAAAAAAAGACACTGCAAAAGATGGACATTAAACGATATAAACAATGGGACCAGGATGGCGTAGTGGGTAGGGTATTCGCAAAAGCTGCTGGGTTCGATCCCCAGTGTCCACATTACAATCTACCTGTAGGAATCCTTGAGCCAACCACTAGCTCCTTCTAAATGACATGCATCACTGCGTTGCTTTGGATAGTGTCTGCTAAATTACAAAATAGTCAACAGTAAATGGGGAGAAGCCAGCGCAAATGAGACAAAAAAAACAAAAAATAAGCGATGCCATCTTGTGTGGACACTGCAGAAATTCACCCAGGCAATCAAAATAATAATAATCTGCATTTCTGAAAACAAGAGAATCACAGAGAAAAGATAGCCAAGCTTTAGGTGACCATTCTGCTAAACAAAAACATGGCAACTCACCCGCTTATCGATCTCTCCGTGCTGCAGTTGAACAAATCGAGCGCTGATCGCAGCGATGTAGCTCTGCTGATTGGAGAAGGCCACGCGCCCCGCCCCTTTCGGGTACTTCAGCTCGGGGTCCGTGTCGATGCCGGCGTAGCACACGCCACCGTATAGACGGTCCATGATCATCGCCAGTTCCACTGGAATTCAAATAAACATTGTTCAGTCTAAATAAGTTGCGTCAACACAAAGATGTGGGCAACAACCAGAATTAACCTCACGCGTGTACATTACCTGCACGCAAGGGACGAGGGACACCCCCTACGAAAATGGTCTTCCTCGGGTCCAACGGCTGAGAACCGTCCATTACAAAGTCGCTGTCATTTAGGTTCCAGGGCCTGATTTGGACCTACAGGGATTGCAACAAAACACATGCACAAAAAAAGTAAATCAAAATGACAACACCTGCAGACGCAGCTAGCAGACCAGGCTTAATATGAACAAATACGAAAAACATGTCATTAAATAGTCATTTTGACCACTGTTTTCAATTTCCTGTGCCTGTTGCGTGGAAGAAGCAATGTGTTACCGTGTGTAAATAATACATCAAGCTCCACCTGGAACATGTGGTCATTCTACTTGATATAGTAGCATGGGTAGCTCGAGTCCAATTTCAGATCAACTATTTAAAGCCCTTAAGCTATTCAGTTTAAGACTTTGATCAAACACATCACAGCATAGCAGTCGGCAAAATAAAAACACAAAAACGCTGCACATACTTCAAAGACCTTGACATTTACATCATCTAACATTACATCGTTTTGGTGATATTTAAAAAAAAAACACCCTCCAGATATCTCTCCTCGAATCCCATTGTCAGGGCTTTGGGTAAATTAACATCATGACACTCAAAACAGAGCAAGGCGGATGACAGACGATGACTATGTACGAAAAGATGGCATTTGAGTATAGTGTCAGAGCATTGTAGAATAGAAGAGCTCACTGCTCTCACACTCTCCTGCTCGTCACTCAAGAGGTAGAATTATCAAGGGCAGAGGGAAATGTCTATGCTTTTCTAAGCATAGACAGACAATGCATGCATGTATGCATGCATGCATGCATGCATGCATGCATGCTGCACTAACACATTGACGAAGCATTTGACACCCATGGTGATTTTGGGTTATCATGGCAAACAGCCATTGGCTAAACCTTATTATAGCATATGAGCCGGCACCCACACAGCATCTGTACTCCAAGCACAGCTCATTTACATAACAGGGTCAACATCATCCGGCAGCCATTTTGAGTGTGTCGAGTGTAGTTGGCTCGCTACAGCAGCAGAAAACTAACAAGAGGGGCTTGCTTAGCTGCACGGTGATATTAATACAGTAAACGCATGCAAACATTACACCAGCTTGGGAAAGAAATGTGAACACAATCTGCTCAGGGTTCCCGTTACTGAATTGGGGTTCATGAAGGTTATCTTTCCAATTATTTTCCAGGATCATAGGTGCGCTTTTTTTTTTAGGTGTAAGTGAATCCCCCGTTTCAACTTGAATTTGAACACTTTTGCATTTTGGGCCAAGAGTTCAAGGAAGGAGGAAGGACATGTTACTCCCAAGGTTACAACCAGTAACCATGGGAGTACATCACATCACAATATAACACATTGCTGTTCCAAAGTCAGTAATCACATTACAGTTACCAAATCAAACAATGTCATGACTTGCATAATATAAGTTATTCAATTATCTGCATAATGGGCGGATAGAAAAAAACTGCAACATTGCAAATGGATTGCAATTGAAAGATTGATCAATGAGAGCACAACATTACACACACCATGTTTAAAACATCACATTACGATTATTAGGCCTACAGTCTACAGTTTACCTAGCCCCCCAAAAAAAGAATATATAAGAACATTTTTTCAAGGGGGACATAGGAATGTTCATTTAGCCAGTAGGGGGAGCACAAGATTGCCAATGCATGTTATCAATACTTTTCCTGGCAAGTAATACAAGGACAACATATTTTTTTCGAGTACATGTTCAATGGGTTACATTCAGGTTGCAAACTATAACAATGGTAAGGGGTCCTTGAAAATACGTATCCATTCTAAGGGGTCCCTGGTTTGAAAAAGATTGAGAACCCCATTTACGATATTTGTTTGACTGTCACATGATGTGTCGCATGACTGTGTCGCATGAGATCCTTGATATTACGAAAAAGCGTTGCATAGCCTATTAATATCAGTGATCTACAGTAATAGTGTGAAATATTGTACAATGTCCAATCTTAAAAACCAAGACTGATCTGAAATCAATTCAAAAAGCCATTTTGTTTTGCATGCGAATATTTTCAAACTAAAATCACCGCAGTGCGCTTCTTCTATTGCAAAAGTATGCATGTAACGAGTGGTGTAACAAATTACCAGTCACTGCTCCACGCCACCTTTGTGATAGCTTTTTTAAACTAATACCATCGTGTAAGTGTTATAATGAGTCATGTTGGTTACGAAATGCGCCGCACACAAGTGTCCGAGAAGCTTAACCCTCTCGCGGAAGTGGACATCAACCGCTGCCCAGACGGCGCTCCACACATCCACACACCTCACCACCGGTGTCCCTTCGTCGTGGCGTCGAAGGGACACCGGCGAGGCACTTTGACACCATGAAAAAAAACGCAACTTGAGTTTGGGGCAGAGTAGAACGCTCGCAAACTGGTTGGCGGAGACTGGCAAAAACATAGGATTTTACACCCGTTTTCTCTAAATGACGGTCTTATTTTAGTAACCGTGACAAAGAAATGTTGAAGATCATGCAAGACATAACCACATTTAAAACAATAAAATGATTTTGGGTTCACTGATAGTAAAACATAAAATAGTCCAACATGGCAACCACAATCACACTTCATACTGAAGCTGATCCCTGATCCCTGGGCCAATAATGTATCAGTACCCCAAGTTTAAAATAAAAAGCTAACCAGCTAAAATGAAAAGACTATTAACAACAATAATAATAAATAATAATAATAATAATACTAATAATAATAACTGATGCAGCCACGCTCACGACCACCAATCAACATTGTGGTCACAGAGAGGACCTGGCGCAGAGACGGCGGTGGAAATGTGAGACACTCACAGGCTTGTCCTTGATGGTGGGGCTGGAGACGCAGAGGTACAGCTTGCCGTCCTCCTCGATGCAGGCGTCGATCAGAGCCTGAACAGAGCTCTCGTCTTGGAAGAGCAGGAATGCATACCCTGAGAAAAAAGATAAACAGTTGAGTCATGTGCAAACACGCCGCTATGTGGTTGGGCAGCTACACAGGGAAATCAAAAAAAGAAAAGATCCTTTTGTTCAAGACTGCTAGAAGCTAGCTCACCTTTGGGTGGGAAATACGACTTGCTCTCGGCTTTGTGAGGCCAGTCCACAAACAGGTGACCGAACCGACGGAAACTGGCTGTGATTTCATCTGAAAAGGGACGAGGCATGGCAATGAGCGCGCACACACACACACACACACACACACACACACACACACACACACACACACACACACACACACACACACAC
>JAOPJI010000002.1:12504341-12517289 GCA_027122695.1 Merluccius productus | reverse complement strand
TCTCTCTCTCTCTCTCTCTCTCTCTCTCTCTCTCTCTCTCTCTTTCTCGCTCTCTATCGCCCTCCGTCTTGTTACCCGCTCGCTCGGCCGCTCTCCCTCCCTCCCTCTCTCTCTCAGGGCTGCAGCGCGTGCCGAATGATTAGCATCCATTATACGGCCCCGATTGTGCTGACAGAGGCAACTTCACCCGCCCCCCCCCCCCCCCCCCCCCCGGAAGAAAGAGGATAGTGGGAGAACAGGGCTGACGTCTCGGGGGAAGCAAGAACAGAGGTGTAACAGAGGAGGACGGCCCAGAAGGGAAACCAGAGCAGATCTGAGATGTTGGCCCGCGGGCTCCTCCACGACCAAAACATATGCATGACATCACTATGACCGCAGTTTTGTTGTACGGGTCAGTTTCCAGATGGTTTTCTGTTGAAGTCCGGGTGTGTTAAATTCGGTATGTCCATGTGTTTTGTTTTTTTCCTATTCGCACTACGATTGTGCGGGATAGGATTTCTAAATACATAACGTCACTACATAAATAAATCCCATTATGCAGCAAAATGTGTGAGAGAGTAAACTCATCTTGTTGAATGGTTAATTGAAACCAGCGGGTTATGGGGCTGAGAGCTTGAGGTCACTTCTGGAACATGATGTACAAACCGCAGCCTAATGTAATGTAGCCTAAGCCGATGCAAGCCTGAGTATGTCATGCCCTCCACTTCCACCTGGCTGGTGCCACTCGCTCTCTCCTCCCCGGCTGTCTCTGTCTGTCTGTCTGTGTGGGTGTGGCCCAGGCTCCCTATACCCAGTGCCAAGTCATCTACTCCTCCACCTGCTCAGCCCACACACCTGTGGTTCCTCATCAGTCTAGCGCTCGACAGTTTAGTCACTTTTGTTCGAGGTTTTCCAGTAACCTAGTCTTTGCCTAACCGCGTTATCGTTGATCTTTGGCGCCACTTCCCGATCCCCGTCTGCCTGCCACCTGCCTACCTGCCTACCTGCCTAGCTGCATGTTTGTCTGTCAGAAAAGCCCGGCGCAAAATGTATGACAAAAACATATGAATGACTGTGAAAAAGGAATTTCCCCAAGGGGACAACTAATAAACTAACCAACTACCTGCCTACCTGCCTGCATACCAGCCTGCCTGCTCACCCACCAGCCCTGCCTGCTTTGCCATTCCTCCATGTGTTAAATAAAACCTTGGGTTTTATTGGGTGCTTGGGTTCCTCAGCTCTGACCTCAGTGTAGAGTTGAGGGCACAATGAGCACGTAGATCTAGCACATGCTGTACAATTCATTGCAGACAAACTGATATTTAGCATCACCCTCAAATATAACTTGAAACGGTAGGTCACATAATGACCAGAACAGAACCGACAATGATGTAAATGTTAATAATTGAATGGGCTGAGAGGTTCTGGGTTCAAACCCCCCTTACCTGAAGGCATCCAGCGTCTCGCTCTAACCTCTACCTGCTCATTATTGATATTTTGCTTTCGATGAAAGCATGTTACATGACTAAATAGTAGCCTAATAGATAAAAAAGAATACAAATAAAATATTATAAAACAATAAAATACAATTAAATAATAATAACGATAATAATAAATAATGAAATAAATACAATAAAAGGTAGAAACTTCTTCACCCTTACCCTTTCACCTTGACATCAAAGTTACTGCTTTAATATGGATTTGAATCCACAGACTTTATTGATTAACGGGACGTGTGTGTGGTGCAGGGTGGTGAACTGCCAACACACAGCCTGCTGCTCCTGCTGATAGCGAGCGCTGGTGGTTATGAGTCCGTACGGTTGCTCAGGCAGTAAACCTGCAAAGTCAAGATTCCCCCTCCTGCCAACGCTGTGAATACTTAAGTAGGACAAACTTCTCAAGACTCAGAGCTATGTCTCGGACGTCACTTCAACAACAACTACAACAACAACAACAACATAAATTTGTTATTTTACAGGCCGTGTAAAGCAAATTCTGAGACACATGACACACGTTAGAATGTCATGGCTGAAATCATGTGAAAATACTTAATGTTAATGTTGAATTGCAGAGTTGGACCGAAAATGTTTCACAATTTTCGTGTTCAGGATGTTATGGGCGGGGCTTAAAGGGTACATGATGACCTAAGGCCTACCCCTCAGCATTGCTCCGACCCTGCTTATCACGCTCAATCGCGAGTTTGACAGTTATTAGTTTGTCGGTTATGAGTTTGAGAGTTATTCGTTTACAGTTATTAGTTTGACAGCATTCCTTCAGCGGACACGCCCCCAGAGTCTCAGACCTGAGAATAATGCTTTTTCATGATTTTGAATCCTAATTTTAGATACTTGGCAACTTTTTTAACCATTCAAATGTATCTGGTGGTTAACAACACATTCCTCACAGTGTGACAAACTCTAAACACATATTCACTTTTGCTTTACACAGACTTTAACCCTATGATTTTTATTATCTATACACATAGATAATCATTATATTATAATTATCTCTCTCTGTCTCCATACAACACTTACAGGCAACCGGTTTGGTGTTTCGTCATTGATCTGGTCGGTGAAGCGGTAGCTCTGGTACCGAGCCTGCGGTTTGGAGGTGGAGATGGAGATGGAGATGGAGATGGAGGTGGAGATGGAGATGGAGATGGAGGTGGAGATGGAGATGGAGGTGAAGATGGAGATGGAGATGGAGAGCCATGTGCTCCACAGATGCATACCAATGTTTGACTCATAGTTAAATCAAATGGATTTCATGCTCCCGGTCCAATAGGGAGGCCTGGGCCAACGCCATTGTAAGCCAAATATCCTCATACCCCCCCTCTCCTCTCTCTCTCTCTCTCTCACTCTCGCTCTCTCTCTCTCCTCCCCCCCCTCTCCCCTCTCTTCCTCACGTTTCTCATTAACTTGTTGGACTTGACTCAAGCAGGAACCGGCGTGTCGGCGTCAGCAGCTGCAGTCTGCTGCCCCCTCCTGGCCGACCTGAGGTACAACACTGGGGTTGTTGTCCACTAACCAAGTGCACAAATCATTGCGACAGAAGATTGATGTCATTCACACCTTAAGGCATTTTTTTCTTTTTTTACTGAGTTAAAAAATGTATTTACAAAACACATATTACAGGCTTTCGCTTTCTTCAACAGGCGGGTGGATTGGATATAAAGGATATCTCTGAAATCTCTACATTTACACAAGCATCCATAATCTTTCATAGTCTTTCTGTTTCAAGTGCAAATGTTTTCGACTCATTACAGGCACATCGCAAACTGCTTTTTTCTGTTCGATGACCGCTTAGGAACCCGGTATAAAGTGTTTAACGTGCCGCCTCACAGGTTTACGCGTAAATACACGTGGTCTGGGTCCATGTGTTGGCTTACATTACCGAGGCCTCGCTCACAGTCTCACACCGCTGGCCCAGCCGCCGCCGTCGTCCAAACTCTGTTTTGGGTCATTGTTAGACGAAATCACGTCAACGTTGTCATCGGTTAGTTGACGGCAAACATTTGCATCTCGACGCAGATCGCTTCCCGCGTCGTCCGCGTCCGCGCGCAGGCCGCTTTCAGTCGTTGTTTCGGTAAAGACGGGCGGGTCGACCGGCATGGCGTCGATTTCGCCGGACGCCCCGTGGCTGATGTTTGCCGTGTCCGCGTCACTGTGAGGGTTCGGTTCGCTCCGATTCTCGTGGTCATCGCGGTGATCGTTTGCGTTGCAGCTCATCTCCTGGCCGTCGTCCGTGTGATCCGTGTCGGCCTGTGGGCCTGAGATGTCTGTGATGTGCTCCTTGGCCGTGGCGAAGGACTCTGTATGCGTGCTGTCGGAGGCGGACTGACACGAGGAGCGGAGGAGGACGGCGTTGGTTGCGGCCTTGTAGCCACCGCGGCCTTCGGCCAGACCCTCCGTCCTCCTCCTCCTCCTCCGCCTCTCCTCCTCCTCATCCTCCTCCCCGGTCAGACAGTCGGCCCACTCCGTCTCCGTGTGAGTCCTCGACTCTTCCTCCGCTTCGGCGTCACTGTCGCCGATCGTTTCCTCCTCTCCGTCGTCTTCGCCGACGCGCTCCGTCTCCTCGCTCTCCGCGGCGCAGCCATCGTCATCCGCGGCTTTCGCCTCCCGCCCAACGACAACACCACCGGGTTCCCCCGTCTCACCGGTCGCCGCCACCGCCACCGCCGCCACCTCTCCTCCACACCCGGGGGGCTCCTCTCCCGCCAGCACCGGGCCCAGGCTGTGGGCCTGGTCTCTGTAGGAGTGCCAGAGCTGGGGGTCCGGCAGGTGGTTGGCGTGGATCTCGGCCAGCTTCATGTAGACCACGTAGAGCGCCCGCGGTTGGCCCGGGTCCTGCAGGGCCGCCGCCAGCGCCAGGTGGAAGTAGCCCACTGCGTCGAAGGCGTCCTTAGGGGGAAGGAGGTGTGGGTACAGGAAACAAAACAGGGTGAGTATAGGGCTTGTACATCAAGAGAGTTGTAGTGCTGATAAAATGTAAAATCCTTCTATCAACGTGAATACACCGTAACCTAGGCTAGTAAGTGTCATATGAGAAACGCTGTGGCAGTTTCAAATGCAGCAATGTCTCCCCATAAGGACAAAATAAACATTACTACCAAAATAATAACTATCAAGTGCTCTGCTTCCAAAATGGAGGCGGTCAAAGAGTGGTGCAGGAATGAGTCCTAAAACCCGGCAGTCCGTTAGCATGTTGGCACTTCGGGTTCCCTCGTCTCATAGTCAATGGGTTTTTTGAATGGGTTTTTGGCTAGATGGCTGAAATAAGGTCTGTGGTTTTACACCAGCTTAAGAGATTTACATGTTTTGCTTTACGACATAAGATACGTCGGTAAATACCCCACTCATGAATTTTGAAGCTTTTACGCGTCTTAAAATAATTCTGGCTCTGTGTTTGCCACAGAGCTTATTTTCTGCAATAATCCAAAATCCAATGGGAAAAAACCCATTGGCTTGTTGTCAAGGGAACCCAGGGTGATGCTTACTTCCGGGTTGGCCTACAAAAAAATGTCATCCCTGCACCACTCTATTGCAATGTGACGTTGCGATGTACAAGCCCTATGCAGTAGGAGGACATTTTACTGTTCATGGTCTACCAGTATAGTATAGAGAAGCAATTTCACCAGGTCCACCTTTGGTTCATATTAACGGTATTGGCACCACTGTGATGATTAGGTTCACGCACCTCGTCTTTCCCCTCATCATTGTCATCGTTTATGTTACCACATCATTTCCTGGCCATCGAATATTTGACCCAGGACATTTTTGGGGAGTATACAGTACTACAGGAAAACTACATGAAATACGCAATACGGTTTAAAGGTTTAATGAGAAATGAGGTTTCATTATAACTTGAGGAAAAAATACGAGGCATTCGATCATTTGGCAGCCGCTTCTTATCCAAAGCGACCTACAGGTACTTTGTATGAAATACAATGTGTCAGGTATACCCGCCGCAGTGTGTATTCTCTCACCTTGAGTTTGTAGAGTGTGAGGTCCCCAAGGCGGGTGTAGACCCTGGTGAAGTAGCGGGCCTGGATGGGGTGCAGCACCTCAGGCGAGGGGCAGAGGGACAGGGACTTGAGGTAGTAGTTCTCCGCCAACTCGTACTGCCGCAGGCGGTAGTACACCGTCGCCAGGCGGTGGTAGGCCGTCCGCTCGTTCACATGCACGCCTGCGGAGGAAGAGGAACCGCCGAGGGTCATGGGATGGTAGGAGGGGACAGGGGAAGGTCGTTGTTTAATGTGGTGGCTTTTATCCGAAGTTCATACAGGCGGTAGCCATATGAGAGACATACAACAGCTAAGATCACACAAACAAACAAAGCAAGACAACAAGGTGGTGTATAAGGATCCGATTACATTAAGGATCATCTCAACCAAGGATACAGGTAGGCTCCGGACTCAAACACAGTCCCTTTTGATTGGAAACGAGTGGAGACTAGGTGCAATCGGCAAAAAAATCTATCAACAATAATGTATGTGTTTGTTAATTAGGGTTTATTTTGGTGGTGGTGTGGGGTACAGACCTGTTTTGCTGCCAATCTGAACGGCCAGTGTGGCGTACTGCAGCGCCTCCTGCTGGTCTCCTTGGGTCATCAGCAGCTCGGTCAGCTTACTCAGCAGGCGAAACTCGGAGTGGACGTCTCGGATGCTGCGGGCGAAGGGGAGGCTGCCGTCCTGCAGAAAATACAAATACAATACAAAAGTTGATTATCATTAAAGGTAGAAATTATGGATGAATGGATGGATGTATGGATGGACGACAAACGTTGGAATAAAGTGTCGGAAGCAGAAATATGTCAGAACATGTGACTACTACACCATAAAGCACTGTACTGGTTGTACATGTAACATTTGATTGGACATTTCAATCCTAAAAATGAGCAGCGCAAAGCAATTAATAACTATTATTACTAAACATCTCACCTGAATCAGTGTATTCTTAACCAGAGAAAGTGTCATGTGTTTATCACTTAATCAACGATTTTTGTGTACAAATGGCTGTGACATGGAACATATAGGCTGCACAGAACGGTATTAGAAAGATGCGAGAATACATCTCTATATTCACTATGATGCCCACAGCATGAGCCATACACAACCGTCCAAAGTCTCCTCACCCTGTAGAAGGGCAGTGAAGCCATCCTGTTCCTGTGGCCCTTGAAGAACACGTCCCCAGCCTCCTCATAGATGCTCATTGCAAAATGAGGGTCATTCATCCTCAACGCCGTTTTCACCGCAGCCTGTGTCAGTAAAACAGGATTACCATCATGGCGATTGGTGAATGAATGACTCTAAAACATCAAAAGAAGTAGAGTAAAAATCAAAGAGACTGTTTATAGGACAGTTTAGTGTAATGTAATGAGTTTGAGTTTGTCTGGAGAAGCGCCATATGTGGTTCAAAGAGGTTAACAGTGATCAAAGTAATGTAACTGGATCACTGGCAAAATACGGAGCATGTGATAAAATGCCGTTTACCAGTGAAGACTGTCTCGTTGCAATGCTTATCAGTGTTGTTCACTTTAAAGAAAGTAAGAAACACAGTTCATGCAAGGGACACAAAGTAAGCTTGGGTGCAGCTTAAGAAAGTTTCCTGCCCCTCCTTGGAGAAACCCCTCATTAACTTTAAGTCTAATCTTTATGAACTGCTCTACCCTCCTACAAAATCTATTTCCATCCATTTCCTATGCCAGGGCGTTTTTGCTCTCACCTTATTAACTTCCTTTCCCAAGCATGCCCCCCAGCACCCCCACCAACCACAACCTTACTTTGCAGTCACATTTCCTCCTGCTGTTCCTTAGTCTACCGCTAGAGGTCACTAATGTGTCGCCTGGAGGTTGTTTTGTCTGCCACCAACAACCCTTGTTATCCTCATCACAGTTGCTCCTGCTGTTCCTTGGCCCACCACCCTTGCGTCTCACACACACAGGTTAATGATACACTGATGGTTATTTTTTCTGTCTCACCTGGAGGTACATGTCCGCCAGCTCGTCCTCGTGGATGAGGTAGTAGATGCGGCCCACCTGGAGCCAGGTCTCGGACTCCTCCTCTCTCTTGCCGAGGTCGATGGAGATCCTAAGGCTCTGCTTGGTGTAGTCCAGAGATTTACGAGATGACCTGCGTCACCCAACACACACCGCAGTCAAGTGAGTTAAATATTTGAAACGTGTACGCGGCGGCATCGTAAAAGCATTTTACATCTGCAACACAACAGAATTGGTGAGTTATGTGATGTGCCAAACAAAATAAAAATTGATGAACACAAAACAAACAGCAGGTTACAAAGGGTGACATGGGGATATGCGTATCGACAAATTATGAGTGACACCTGTGTTTGTCCTACAATGACACCTGAAAAGAGGCTATTGGGTTTGACTTTCTTTCGCTTCAAATTGGTTTCGAACAATCATGTTGCTGTAGGCATTGATCTGAAAGCGCGTAATTGGGGAACACAATCTCGGCCAGCAATGGTAAACTGTAAACAAGTGTCTGTAAAGGTAAAAGTAAAGGTTCTTCCACTTGCACAACTTAGTTTTCTTTGGTAGAATATCACCGCAGCGAACAGGAAACAAGACGTAACTCTGATCCTTGCAGTCCTGGTTTCCGGACCAGGCTCAATGTCGTCTCCCCACAGAAGTTCTGCTATAACATAGTAGGACCGCTGGGTCAGTAGTTCTGCTATAGCTTAGTAGGACCGCTGGGTCAGTAGTTCTGCTATAGCTTAGTAGGACCGCTGGATCTGAGATTATGGTTTCAGGTTTGCCCTGTTCCCCTAATGTGATAGTGAAGTGTGACCTGTGCCACGCGACACCGCACAGTAGGTTAAATATTAGATGCTTATCGCATTGCCGCATGGCAGTTTTATAACCTTTACTACTACACACATATGAGTGAGTCATTGTGATTGTTAGAGCATTACGCTGTAAAATAGATCATCTACAAAAGATAATTAAGGTTGTTAAAGGATAAACGTGTCACTCGCTTGGGTGCGCAGTCAATAGAAAGCGACCACTTTGGAAAATTGTTTTTAGCCGGAAGTAGCAGACCTCTTGTATAAATCAGAGAATTTCCCCTATTGGATAACTTTCTACATTTTAGTCAAAAATATCACAGAAATGTTGACCGAAACGGAACGGCTCTTTAACTGGAAAAAGGGATTTGGGGGTTTACTTACCCTTCAAAGATAGTAGTACTTTTATTATAATGACTATTATTATTTTGTATCTTATGTTGTATCTTGTTTGACTTTTTGTAAATGTAATTTTGTAAATGTAATTTTGTAAATGTAATACTCCATGGCAATAAAGCCCTTTGACTTGAGAGAGACAAAAGGAGAGGGGGTGGGATGTAGAGAGGGGGGGGGGGGAGACGGAGGGAAGGAGGGGAGGAGAAAGCGAGACTCACTTCTCCGTGTTTAGCGAGAGGTAGAGGTTGCTCAGGATCTCCAGATATTCCCCCTCAAGCCGCTTGTCCTTCATCTCGCGGGACACGGTCACACAGTGTTCGTAGTAGATGATGCTCTGGCCGTACAGCAGCATGTTGGCATAGAGACGGCTCAGCACCTTGGCAACCACCATCTGACCTATGGCAGAGAGAGAGAGTGGACAGGGATTCACAGCTGTCACTCAATTAAGACAAACCGCTAGTTTGTCTTAATTGACTGAAGTGCTGTTGAACTTCCAGTAGTCACATGATCAGTGTGTAAAGTAGATTTGATTGAGCGTATGGAGGACATACTTTAATATTTACTATTTTAAACTTTTATAAATATGTCATTCATTAGCAGGTATGTGATTTGCATATTGCTCAAGGATGCCAGCAGGTAGACTGCCATTGGGATTCGAACCCAGAACCTTTTGGTTTTTCGGATTAAAACACCCTAACCGCTAGAATATCCTGCCTTGAGTAGCACTGAAAAATACCAACGGCATGATTGAGCTGTCAGGACATCTAATTATGCAAACATAAAATCGCCTGAACAGATTCTTAGTTGAAGGCTTGAAGCAATGATCTTAATTAGAGCCAAGAATTAGAGCTGAGTGGTCCTCATCTCAAGACCATTCCCATGGACAAAGGATTGGGCAAAATCATTCCGCATCACAAACGTAAAGTTTGTACACTGCAGCTCACCATGCAGGTTTTTGGTGTGTAAGGCAATCAGCAGCCCCATCTCATAACAGGCCCTGGCGTCCCGACTCCTCCCAGTGTCCTTGTAGCTCCGCCCCAACCACATGTACGTCTGCACATGCTCCTCCTCCGACGGGCTGTCTGCCAGGTCCCAGAACAGACGCAGGGACCTGTCCAAACACAAACCAGCCATGGTCACAACCCTGAAGGTGCAGGGGGGGAGATTAGCTTCCGCCGGGATGATGAATACATTAAATACAATGATGATGATGATGATGATGATGATGATGATGATGATGATGATGATGATGATGATGATGAGACAATAAGATAAGATGCACTTCATCAGTCCCAGGAAATGTGTGTCACGGCAGAAATACAGTAATAACATAGAGAAAGAGATACAATTTTAAAAGATAAAATCATCTATATACACAATTCGATATTTCACCAAAATCAAATTTCACAATATATATATATATATATATATATATATATATATTGGCAAAGCATATACAAACATAATACAAAACATATATAAATATATGTTATAATATAATATATAAAATAGACAAAACAGAAAACATAACCCCTGTTTGTTCGTAAATAACAACAACAAAATCTGAATAAAAATACACAACAATACGAGTATGGCAGAAATGTAAAATCCAACCTGATCAGGTAGCGTTCGGCCAGGCAGGACGCCCCCACGTCGATGGCCAGGCAGCCCAGGTTGGCCAGCGCCAGGGCCTGGTTCCTCTTGTTGCCGCTCTCCCGGGAGATGGCCAGGGCCGAGTGGAGGTGCCAGCCGGCCTCCAGGACCCGGGCCTGGCGCCGCAGGCACAGGGCCAGCAGGTTGTGGATGACCCCTCGCTGCGTGGGGCTGTCGCTCCCCTGAGAAATGACAGTTTGAGGATGATGACTATTATTGTTATTTTATTTTTCATTTATTGTTTTCATTATTACTAGCATTATTATCATTGTATTCGTAGGAGCTGTATTCTAGTTTATTAGTTGTATATTAGTAGCTCTGTTTACACTATTTAGTAGTATTTACTACTAGTACTATTTATTAATTCAGCCAGAACTATCCTGCCTTGCCGTATTAACTTTATTATCATTATGCAGAGTACAGCTACAAAGCCAATGAAATGCAGTTAGCATCTAACCGGAAGTGCAAATGTATTATTATTTACAGGAAATGTAAGTACCACAGAATAGTAATGCAATATCTTACAATAGATTAGTCAAACAATACGAGGAGTAAAATAATGGACCTATGGCTTGTTCGAATTATATGAATATATGATCTCCTCCAGCCGGATTGAAGGAAACGTTCACCTGAAGAGACGTGAGCAGGGGCTGCAGCGTGTCCAGCGCCCGGTCCGTCTGGCCCGTCAGCACCAGCAGCCAGCCCAGCTGCACGGACGCCTGGAAGCCCTCCTCTTCGTTGACGTGGCCCCCCGTCTCCACGGCCTGCTGGGCGCAGCACACCGCCTTGTCCAGCACGCCGTACTGCTGGTAGACCCACGCCAGCCCCAGACACAGGTCCCTCCGGGTCTCCCAGTCCCTCCCCTGCTCGGCGATGGCCAGCGCCTGCTGCAGGTAGACCACGATGTGAGCGGGGAGCAGCGCCGTGCCCTCCTTCCAGCGGGGGTTCAGGCGGCTGGCGTTCCCGACGAACAGGTCCACCCTGCGGAAGGCGTCCGGGAGGGAGTGGTCCTGCCTGGAGTCCAGGCTGAGGGCGGCCAGTGCCAGGAAGGGCATGTACTTGCGGTGGTAGAGCTGGCTGAGCAGCCAGTTCAGGTCCAGGGGGGCGATGTCGGCGCGGCCGTCGGCGTCCGACAGGCTCACCGAGAGGAACTGCAGCCGCTCAATGAAGGGCAGCGCGTCGTCCGTCTTGCGCAGGAGCAGGAAGAGGCTGGCGGCCAGGTAGCAGACGCGGGCCTCCAGGTGCCGGTCGCCCCGCACCACGGCCCGCCGCAGCAGCAGGTTGAGGAGCTCCGCCTCGTCCGGGGAGGTGAAGTCGTGGCCCGGGGAGCCCAGGAGCAGGGCGCTGGCCTTCTCCGCCGTCTGGGGCAGCTTGTCGGTCATGCGCTGCTTCAGGTACACGGCGGTGAGGTTGACGTAGAGAGCGGTGAGGAGCGGCGCGTCCGAGAAGCCGTCCATGACGCCGACGCTCAGGGCCTCCTCGTAGTACACGCGCGCCTGCGTGGGAAGGTCATCAGGTCAATGTTTTGTCCACAGCAAAATATCATCACCGCCTCTACTGCTGCTACTTTTAATATGGTCGTCATTGCATGAACTCTGGTGCTGTCTAGCTCAATCGGTAGGGCATGGCATTAACACTGCCTGGGATTAAGGGCAAATTAACATCTAAAAACATAGCATCTTCATTTTGTACCCACATGATACCTGCAGAGCATAATGTGGCCATTATGGTTGGTTGTGTGTAGCTCAATTGGTAAAGCATTACACCGCCAGGGACAAGAGTTTGACCATGCTAAGAACACTCAAGGCACTGTAAGGTTGGATAAAAGTGTCAATTGAATGGCATATCACAATATATAAATTCCCTATACTAGACTGTAGGTATAGCCATAGCCACACACTATACAAGAAAGCTGCTTCTCGTCGCTTCTCCTTCATGACATGAAGTCCGATCAAATGACTGCATTGGCAGTAAACCCCTCAGGAATGACGGAAACTCAACACAAACCTGGGAGTATTTGAGCTTCCTGGCACAGAGTCTCCCGAGGAGGAAGCACGCCCGCCTGTGCGCCCAGTGCCTCCCGCTCCTCTTGGCGGCCTCCCGGACGCTCTCCAGGTGGCCGAGTAGCTCCTCCTCGCTCCTCCCGCTGAAGGTGATCCACAGGAAGGAGTGCTGCAGGTCGTAGAGGGGCGCAAATTCCTCCTACCGGGGATGAATGGATGAATTCATTCGTCAATTAAATATGAAATTCACCAAGTCAACGATGAACCAACCAATCCATCAATTAAGCAATCGACTAATCAAGCAATTGACCAACTAAATAAATTATTGAATTCATCAAATCGTTAATCATATAAATCAATTGACTTATAATGATGTACTGATGTATATATTGTACGTATCATTGTTGTTTAGACATAACCCTGAAACTTGCTATTTGGTGGACTTTTATAAACTCTTATAACTCTTATAAAACCGTGAGGGCATACATTTTTAGTATGGGTGATCCCAGTGGGAATCGAACCCATAAAATCTGGCGATGTTAAAGCTCCTATGGCATGAGATTCTGGCGGTATTTTGGCGCTGTAAATGAGCTTGGGGAGGTTTCAGGATGTTA
>JAOPJI010000002.1:12492314-12503545 GCA_027122695.1 Merluccius productus | reverse complement strand
ACGCGCGTGGGGGGCGTGTGTCCCGCCCCCCCCCCCCCACCCACACACACACACACACACACACACACGTACACCTCCACCATACCCCCCCCCCCCACACACACACACCGACTTGCCTCGCTCGCGCCGATCCTGGGACAAGGTCTCCGCGCGCCAATTACATTAAAAAACCGAGCGGTGTCCGTTGTTCATAGTTATTGTGTTTGTTTTTTTTTCACTGCACACTACTTCATTTTATAGCTATGATTCAATAAAAAGTAAAACAAGCATTATAACTTAAGAGGCGTAGCCTACGTCCTGGGCGTGTATTGCAGTGTCTCGAGGGTCCTTACTGTAGGAGTTTACGGTAGCCTAGTACAACTCTTGAGTCCTCTCAATATGGCGGAGTATCGCCAACAACCGATGGAGTAGCCTACTTCATCGAGAGATGTACTTTCAATTTCCAATATAAAGCATTTGCACATATTGACCCTAGAAAAAATAAATAATTAAAATAAAAAAATAAATAGATATATAATAGATATAAAACATTGATACAATAGAATACAAAAGATAGAAAAAAACACAACATCATCTCTCTTTTCTATCTAATTGTCTATCTAAAGATGACAATAAATGTTTTAATCACCGTCAGGCAGACAGTAATGCGACAAAACGTGTATCCAGCCTTAAAAATAACGATTTTTCCAACTACGACTATGGCAAACTAGGACACAGGACATCTGCAACCGGTTGAGCAGGACGCTTTACTGTCTGCTTCAGGGGGGGTGGGGCCCGTGGTCTGCTGTGGGGCCCATGGTCTGCTTTGGGGCCCGTGGTCTGCTGTGGGGCCCATGGTCTGCTTTGGGGCCCGTGGTCTGCTTTGGGGGGGCTTCCTGCTCAACAGGTGTGTTAATAAACACAGACAAACAGCTTACCATTTCTCCAGCGAGTCAGTGACACGCACACTCTCCGTATGTTGCTTTTGGCTCTGATAACATTGGCTCTGATGTGTTGAGAAAATTCAAAATCACGTGTCTTTTAACTTTTGGCTTTTAGCAGAACTTTTAAATAATCATTGCAGCAGTTTAAAACACACCTATCTGCTACCATGAGGCAGATATATATTGGTTAGGCTTTATGTAAATGTCCTGTGAACTGATTTAGATAGATGTTCTTTATTGTCCACAAGGGAAATTCATTTTGTTCAGGTCAGTCAAGACAGTAATATACAAAACAAGTAAACAGTATCACAGTAAAAAAAAAAGACACCACAATAAAAGACCAAAAGATCTACCAACTCTGGAAATCTTGAGGATCAGCTCAATGAATGAAGCTAAATGTAGAACTAGACTTCATCCTCTGTCTTCTCTATGTTGTGGATCTTTGTGACACGTAACCGTTCACACACACACACACACACACACACACGTAATTTACCTAGCCTGTACACAGAGTTGATGTCCGATGAGAACAGCCTTTCCAGCAGGCTGCTAGGTTCGCTGGATTCAGCGCTGCAGGGGTTAACCTGGGCCAGAGCTGCCCTCTCCTCCTCCGTCAGAAAGACCAATTGTCCGTCTCTGTGAGGACAAGAAAAGACAAAGACAAGCATTGTCATATCTGCTCGCCCACTTCCCTGGCCCTGTTTCACCCGGCCCAACCTCCCTGATACACACACGGACACAAGATACCAGATGGAAAACTTGATAAGCTAGCTGCTGTCCAACCACAGTGGCTCAAGATTTTTTTAATAATTGTATTATGGGACTTTTTGTGCCTTTATGAGGACAGACTGGAAAGTGGGTTGAAAGAGAGAGGGAATGACATGTAGCACATGACCGAAAGTTGGAATCGAACCCGGGTCGCTGAAGGTGGATTGCCTACATAGTTAGCCCATCGAGTGAGGAGCCACAAACTTTTACATTGATTTTACATTTGATACCTCATCCTCACAGACATTCACACACCAACTGTCCTCTGTGCAAGATGACCACTCTGTGATATTTATATGTGGGATTGCCATGAATAGGACCGTGAAAATGAAAGCAGAAGGCAACAGTGAGCATCTCACAGCGGCACGATGTCCAGAGGCCTAACGTGGGCCTTGTGTACGAAGCCGGTGTGTCCGGTGGACGCGTGCGTCCCTATGAACATGTCCAGGCCTCGGACCAGCAAGCCCTGGATCTCCACCACGTCTCCCTGACTCAGCTGGAGCTCGTCTCGCCCCAGCGGACTGTAGTCCTCCACAGCCACACACGTACCGCTCACTAGAGGTTAACAATGTATGGATTAGACAACCACATGAAGATAGAGTTAAAACACATTTGTCTCATGACATATTCATGCTAGTTATATGTTGGACCTTACAGATTGGTAGGTTAACGTGACCTAGCTAGGGAGGTTCAGTAAGCATCAGGTGTACAGCTATGCTAACGTTCAATGTGCTAATGTGAACCCAATGAGAATATGGACACAACCCCAACCGAAAGGCCACAGTTAAGTCCGAAACCCAGGACATTATTGCTGTAAACATCAAACGACGTGCCATTTGAACTATGTATAAACTGAATTTTCAGTTTCTCATCGTTAGGACCCTAACGATTTGGGAAGGCCCTTGAGCTGTGATTGGGCTTGACACGAGTTGAAGGACGGAATGGGCGGCTTGACGGAATAGCTAGCCGGTAAAAGCAACGCTTTGAGTCAGATTAACATTAGTAAATCTTGAACTATGCTAGTAAGACTTATGCTAGTAAGACTGGTTAACATACTACAATATGTTAACCAGTAGATGCTGTAGATGCAGCCTGCGTGTTGACAGTGTAAGGGTTGAAGGTATGTTGAGAGGTGACCCTCACCAATAGGATGTTCGAAGTGTTCCTTGTCGACTGGCGAGCATCCAGCCATCCCTGGGTACTTCCTCAGGAACCACCTGACCAAACAGGAAGCAATGGTTACAAAGGGTTGACAACGGCACAACAAAGCCACCATCTTTTGATGAGTTGTTTTGCTCGCACAGGCCAAAAAAAATAAGAAGAAATCGGTGATGCACATGAGAAAGAAGAAGTGCTGAGAAGGCAAATTGGATGTGTTTTCCGTGACTCACTGGTAGAAGGGGTAAGGCAGGGGCTGCATGGATTTGACGGGCACCAGGCCATGGACCCCGGTGGAGAGTAGCGTGCCCTCCCACATGCATTCCTGCCCAGTGTCCCTCACCATCAGCAGGTCATTCTTGTCGAACGACAGCTCCTCCTCCACCTCCTCTTCCTGATCGCTCCCCCTGCTCAGTGCCTTGGCGAAGAAGGACCCTGGGCAGGGCGGAAAACACAGATCAAAAAGGCGATTGAGACAAAAAAACAAACAACAACTGTGTGCAAGTCAGCAGGAAACACAAAAATAGTAGACTCTGTAGTGGCATAAACCAAACCAAGTGTCACATTGTGTTTTTAGTTATACAACGTTGTTTAGTTATACAACGCTCTTAAATGCAGTATGAGCAAATCCTGCCAGAGCGTGCTTATTCAGCAGCTGGCCGATGATGGATTTTCATTCACCGCTATTAGTTTAATGCAATACTGCTATTTGCCAGCAATGCACCATAATGTTCTTCCAGAGACGCCTTGCTGCTCAGAGAGAAACATGCAAGGTCTGTCTGTACAGGAAAAATACAAATCAATAAAGGTAGTGTAGCAATATTCCCTCAGTGAAAATATGTTATTATTTTGATGAACATGAAAATAGTCCTATCCAGTATATAGGAGGGGGGGGAGCCTAGACCTGCAGTCCCCTTGAGAGCATAATCCAATTATAGAAATTCCCGGGAATACACTGGAGGTTTGTCATGGTAAACGGATATGGTCTGACAGAGCAGGAATGGGAACTATAGGTGTATTGTAGCGTGTGTGTGTGCCGAATGCCACGGAGGACATGTGGTGGTACGTGCATGACCTACTGTTAATTGTCAGTAAAGATAGTATAGTTCTCTCTTCGCAATAGTATAGATAGTATTTACCTAAATAGGAACATCATGGAATTAAAGCTGTTTTATTTGTATTATATATATTTTTTTTTTACTGTTGCAGGGTTACATCTCAGAGATGGGGTTATATTAGCAAGTACATTTAAACAATTTTCCCCTGGGATTAACTCAGGAATATGAATCTGAATGTGGAATATGAGTAATTTCAGATGATGTCCTATGAATCCAATGAAAACGCATTACACTTTTATATTCTAACATTCACCGTTAGAATCCCGTTGTCTTAGTGTAAAATGTGTGAGGTTACATTTTGGAGAGAGCGAGAGAGAGGTTCATCTGAATATCAACACCTCTCACCTTCCTGGACCAGCAGTCCGAGGTAGAGGGTGGCCAGATGTTCCTCGTCCACCGACACGTTGATCTCCAGGTCGCTGAGCAGCTCTGGGTCCAGCCAGAAGGTCTGGTCAAACAGGAAGTTCTCCAAACACCGTGCCACATAACCTGGAACAAGACACACATAGATCCGCGGACATGAATGTGCATGCACACACACACACATGTGCACACAATTGCACACACTCACAACCATACACATATGCATGCACACACACACACACACACATCATCATCAACATCCTTATCACAATGACCAGAAGATGATAGCCCACGCCGCTAAAATCATGAACATAACATTAACATTACAACATCATCAACATAACATGGTCTTTTAAGCCTCCTATGACATGGTCTACCTACCGAGTGCTAGGTAGGTTGAAAACTTCCAGACCTCTTCCACGGTCTTGAAGGTAAGCAAAAAGCTGTCTTTCTCTGCATGGACAGACACCAGACGGGCAGACAAGTCCTGAAGAAAAAAACAGACATTCATGTTTCATGCAACAACCAATCAAATTAAACCGTCATTTTACTACATGACAACATATAGTAAATAATAATAACATATATCCTCCTACCATATTGATAATTTCTATTGCCTTGTCTATCAGAATGGAAAATTGTATATGCCATTACGTTATGTTATACACTTTCTATACGTTTCGTTAGTGAAGAAGGGATTAAATAAAATGTGTAGGCGTAGCTTTAAACCCGCCCTCACGACATTCTTACACCGTATAAAAAGACCGGTCATTATTGTTCATTATAGTTCATTACTGTTTCGCTCAAAGTGCATCGCGTTATAGGGGCGTCTCAGCGGTACAGCGGACCTTAAAGAGCTGTATGACATCCTGGCTGTTGCTCTCCACCACCCGCAGTCTGGTCCGCAGGGCTTCCTGGAGGGAGGAGTCCGGTTCCTCCGTGGACCGCCTCCGCCCGCTGAACACCAGCACGATTTCTGGGGAACGGACAAAGGAGAACCAATGAATCAACCAACCAACCAACTAACCGACTTGTTTCAAATGACCTTCCTCTTTTTTTATTTGTAGTTTGAAAGAACAAGAAAAGTCGTTTGAGGTAATATGTAACGTATGGAAAAAAATGCTGTTTATCATTTACACCGTGTCCATTCTGCTAAGTGGTTTCCCCATCGCGTCGGCGATTACGAAACAGACTCCGAGAAGTCGTCCTGTTGTGAATTCTTAATGCCGTTAAGTACCACTTATCCCCATTAGTTCAAAGGGAACCTGATCTTATTATACAGCCAATAATTTGTCATTTGGGAACTATGTTTACTTAAAATAAACCAAATAAACAAACCAAAGTAGAGCTAATTATCTACTAGCAAACTAGACACCCGACTTTCACAGGTCCGGACATCATGTCCAGATGTGGTGTGAGCTAGCTAGCTCACGTTTCAGGGAGATGGTTCGGAGGCACGACCGTCAGTCCCCGGAAAGAAAGCGGAAGAGCTTTTAGGACCCTGAGTGGCCCCTCTCTCTGAGTGCTGATTTACTATTTATCTATTTAAGAGGAAGGCACTTGGCCCAGACTAATGGATGCAGCAAACCTGCTGAGTTTGTCTTTAATAATCTTGTTGTATCACTATTCCACATGCAGCTATCATGCTAAATACATTAACAAAGAGTCCAGTTGGAGGGGCAGGACAGTCTGCTCTAGTGGATAGGCTGTTTTGACTCCCAGCCGAAAAGGTTTCTGGTCTCCATCAGCAATGACCTCAGCCTACCTGGTAAGGTACTTCCTTTGGTAAGACATCTAACCTCCCTGTAGGTCGCTTTGGATTACGACTCTATTGACTACGATGTAACGATCCTTCCCCCGGTCCCACAAACTGCTTGTCTTCCCTTCGACTCGTTCGCCAAATGTGTGACCTGTGTTGATTTCTGATTCTGTTCACCACATGTGTTCCTTGATAAGTTCCCACGTCCTGTGTGTCGGTTCCTTTTGTTTCTGTCGTATCTCCGTCCGCTCTGTTGTAGGCCTGACCCGAGTAAAGTGATGTTCTCTAGTTTGTTGCTGCGCTTCGGTTCTCCTAGCCTGACATACAATTTGACTAAAGAGTAATACATAGTCAATATAAATCTCTATTGATTGAGTGTTACCTGAGAAGAATTTCTCCCCCACACCGAGGGACACAGTGCTGCTCCGGAGCAGGGCTTCCTTACGCTGCCAGTAGCTGACCGGTTCCAAGCCCGCTTCCCCGGACTCCCCCCCTGGACCCTCATCCGCTTCCCCCTCCTCTAACCCTGGGGTGGGAGGAAACACAGATTTGAAACTATTTCAGGTTCAACAAAGTTCAGGTCAGGTTGTGGCTACCTTTAATGTAGTAATACACAGCTTGATCCTGTTCAGATGTTATGGGGTAAATATAACATGGCGTTTCCTAGTGTGAGCCGCTGTAGTCAAAACAAAATCTGTTGGACTTGAGGTGAGGTTGAGTGTGGTGTTGTTGGTTAACAGTGTTCTGATTGTCATTGAGAAAGTACGTAATGAATCTTTAAAATACATCAATGGTTGAACATAGCAAAGCCTGAACTAAATATCGAATCCCTCTTAAATTACCTTATATTACCTTGAATTACTCATACCTTTAGCCATGGTGTAATTCCCTGGGAAATGCTCATTGGTTCCTCCCAGGGCGTAAGGTGGTTCCCTCCAAAGAGCATCCAGCTCTGCAGGCGAGATGTCTGCAACAGGTTCAGGGAGAAGTCAGTGGGACACAACGCTAGGTCCATCAAACCACACCATGGAAAAAAACGTTTCGTACAATCATGAATCAGCAATAAACCTTTTAAAAATTAGAGAGATTTAGTGACAACATGTTGTTCATGCATTGCAGGGGGTCCCATGCTAATAGACCAAAACAATGACACAATACGTTTGAGTTCAGAGGCAGAAAGGGCTAGTGAGCTAATGAACAGGGGATTTTGGCAAAGGGACAGGGGGGCGATGGGGGTGTGGAGGAGTACAATAGTACTACACAGGGAACACACACACACACACACACGCACACACACACGACTAGATGCAGAAACACAGTGGTGACATCAGCCATTCCCGTCACTGTTTGGGGGTATCGTTTGGGTGGGACTAGCACAGCCGGACTCAAAGCATAGCATTCATAGAGAGTACCACAAACATACTTCAGATTCTAGACACTAGAAGTTCAACAATGTCAAGTCAAGCAGACACAGGACACAACTTTTGCAGCTATAGGACGAGAGACACAACGCGAGGGATCACATCGCACGACCCATAACTCTTGTTAGACAATGGCCTATTCTTTATCACACTCCCGGCAGAGGCACAGACACAAGCGGTTAGCAGCAAAAACAAACAGCGCCTGGGCACGGATCTGACAGCCGCGCGCGAGCGGCGCACGCTTCTTGTTGTTAGCACAGCACACTCCATGCCTCCTCCTGCTGCTTCTTTACCTTCGTGGCCCACGCCGTTACCCATGTTTTCCTATGCACCTGTCTACAGTGCTGTCTATCTGAGTGTGTCAGTCCTTCTCACCGCACCGAATGGCCGGTGGTGGGAGCTGGGTGATGGGTGGTGGGTGGTGGTGGGGGGGACCGACCTGTGAAAGAGGAGAGGCATGCCTGGATGAGGGCTCCGCAGCAGGGGGAGAACAGCAGCAGTGGTCGGCAGCAGCAGCAGCAGCAGTAAGACGCCATGTGGGCCGCCAGCCGGCTGCAGCTCCCATGGATGAATGCCATTCTTGTTGGCCCTCGCCCGGTCCCTTTAATGTCCCGCTCTACCTCTGTCTGGCTCTCTCTCTCTCTCTCTCTCTCGCTCTCTCTCCTCCCTCCCTCCCAAACGCTCTCTCCTCTCCCCCTCTGTATCTCTTCCCCCTCTCTCTCTCTCTCTCTCTCTCACTCTCTGCCTCTATCTCTCCCCCTCTATCTCTTCGTCGCTCTCAGTCTCTCCGTTCCTCACACTCTCTATCGTCCGTCCTATCTCTCTCCCCCTCTCTCTCTTCGTGTCTTCCTCACTGTCTGTCTCTTTTTTGTCTCTATTTCTCTCGTTCTCCCTCTCCCCTCCTCTATCCCACTCTCCCTCTCGCCCTTCCTCTCTCCCACTCTCTCTCCCTTCTCTCTCTCTCTCTCTCTCTCTCTCTCTCTCTCTCTCAGACATTAAGTGCCAGTATAGGACCCACTATATCCCTCCTTCCTCCACCTGCATATGCTAAGCGTGTGTCTCGCTTCCTGGTCTGCGTGCCTTATCTCTCTGTCTCCCTGTCTCTCTCGCTCTCTTATCTTTCTGCCTGTCTCAGTCTCGCTCTCTCTTCGTAATCCCTCTGTCTCTTGCAGTCTCCATCCTCTCCTCCCACCAGCCTATCTCTCTCTGTCTCTCGCTCTCCCTCTTCCTTCCACCCTCTCTCTCCCTCTCCCTCTCTCTGTCTCTCTCTCTCTCTCTCTCTCTCTCTCTCTCTCTCTCTCTCTCTCTCTCTCTCTCTCTCTCTCTCTCTATCTCTCTCTCTCGCTCTCCCTCTCTGGTATGTTCAATGTTCATTGTTTGAATAACTGTTTTGGTCCATAGCATCTGCTAAGTAATACCGCACAGCTGCATGACCTCTAGTTGTCTTTAAGAGCGAGAGAGGGGGAGAGAGAGAGAGAGAGAGAGAGAGATAGAGAGAGAGAGAGAGATAGAGAGAGAGGGAGGGGACATTTTCTCAGACAGTGGGGCGCATGTTAAGCCACAGTACATAGACACAGTACACAATAAATAATAGTACAATACAAGCCAGCATAAACCAATTTCCTAATGTCTTAAACTACAACGCACTACCACAATAACGCTTGTGTAGCCTTGCAAAGTGACATAATGACTCAATGACTACAAAATGATGCGACTAACCGTGTGTTTCGATTTCTATTCCTACTATTCTTGCACTGTTGTTGTTTTTTTGTAGTTGCTCTAATTTTGACATTATACTTCAATTGTTCTCAGCCTTAGTAAAATACTAAATGTACCGTACCTCTGAGAAGAGTAGTAGTAAAGTGTGTGTATTTTTTTGTGTCTTGCCGTGACCAGTAAATGCCATTTCCCACATCGTAGGGTCCATTTGGCCAGCCTGTATTGTGGGGTCTGTACAGGTCGGTTAGGGTTACTCACGTCCTGGTTCGTCACTTAAAGGAAGACCAGGTCCATATACCAGATGGACCATAAACGCAGTGGTCAATTTATGGGGCTGCACTTCCACGCATTCCTGCTGCTGCTAGTCACAGAATGAATTCCTCGGATTGACAGATTTATGTGGCTCTGGGAATATTTTCCATACGTTTTTAATACGCGGGGCCAGGTTAGAAGCTGACTTCTATTGTGACGTGACTTCATACAGTCCTTGGGAGGACACGGTATCCACTGCCCTCCCTACGTTAAGGTCCGACATTTTATTATTTACATCCACAATTATTGTTCCCTCTGTCCTCTGTACTTACTATTTAGTCATTGGGCACTTTCGTCCAAAGCGACTTGCAGTGAATACAGAGATGGGTCATGAAGGAGCGGAGGTAGAGGGTTAGAGGCGGTGGTGGTCCACCAACCCTCCCCTTCCATGCTCCAGAGTCTCAGGTCATCTCCGCCACCTTCCCCTTCTCATCTGCAGTGTGAGGTCACTGATGACGCTATCTGTCTCTCTCTCTCTCTCTCTCTCTCTCTCGCTCTCTCTCTCTCGTCTCCCTGTCTACATGACAGATGCGGGCCGGCCGCTGCAGAGCCACTTCCACTAATGGCCCTTGCTGCGGTGGCATCAACATAATGTATGGAGACCAGGTGATCCAGGCTACAGACTCATGGGTCGGTGGGTGGGTGGAGTGGTGGTGGTGGGGGGTGTGGGGAAGTAGGTAGGTAGGTGGCGGGCGGGCGGGTGGTGTGTGTAGTATGTACTGTATACACCCCTATAGGGGTGGTGGTGGGGCTGTGTGGTGCTGGAGGTGGTGAGTGTAGTAGTAGTGGTGGGGTTGTGGTGGTGGTGGTGGTGTTGTTGGTGGGTGGGGTGGATATATCTATGATATTTTTTCTCCGAAAAGCTGTTTTGATGTGGAGCGTGACTCAGATTGAATTCCATAGCTCCCCTCCTGTGGTTGGGGTTAGGCGGTGGGGGTCGGGGGGGTTACCTCTCTCCATTAATCTCTTCAGAAGGGAGCGTCTGCGTAGCTTAGCCTTCAGCAGATCTCTGTATATCCTGCCCTGGTCTTTAGGTGTGTGTGTGTGTGTGTGTGTGTGTGTGTGTGTGTGTGTGTGTGTGCGTGTGTGTGTGTGTGTGCGTGCGTGCGTGCGTGCATGCGTGCGTGTGTGTGTGTGGGCTTGGAGAATTAACTATGGCTAATCAGTTGGTCACTGCTTCCGTCACACATCTGTTGGAGTCCACCATAATCAACCGGTGTTATTTCCCTATTTGACTCACAGCATATGGACCTCACAAAACCATTTTTATTTTTTCTGTGACAGAATCATATCCTTGAAGGACTAATCTCTGTATATAGTGTAATTAAGTATTCCTCTATTATATCAGAGAGTCCCTATAAATCTGAAGAAGAAAACATGGACTTGCTTGAATGTAAAACAAATGTGTGTTTCATTTTTGGTCCCCGCAAGGTCCCAAACAAATGTGTGTGTCTGGTTCATTTCATAGCCGGGTGTTTTGCCCTGGATATAAACGCTGTTTGGCATGTTTGACATGCTAATGGAACACACAACATCTGCAGCACTGTCTCCCCTGGTCAAAATGTAAATGCATTCAGTTTCATTGAATGCATAGAATCAGTAGTGACTTTTAGAAAATGTGTGTGTGTGTGTGTGTGTGTGTGTGTGTGTGTGTGTGTGTGTGTGTGTGTGTGTGTGTGTGTGTGTGTGT
>JAOPJI010000002.1:12277471-12287471 GCA_027122695.1 Merluccius productus | reverse complement strand
TTGCTACAAGGAGCCAATGGAGGTCAAGGAAGAGGGGGGTCCACATGGGAGGTTTTTGGTAGGTTGAACACAAGTCGCGATTTTGCGCACATACTTGCGTCATTGAGTGGCACATAGGCTAAGTGCTCTTGAGTCTGGGCTGGCTGAACAAATTAGGTCTCATTCTGTCGTGTAAAGTTCACATTAAGTTGCAGCAGAGCTCACCAGTATCAAATGTGACATCATGCCCAGTAAACAAACTCCCCAGGCCACGCGGCTCTGCCGTGACCGTCATGAAATATGACATCAACAATTGAGTTTGGTAATGCAACATTTGGAGATGGAAATGGAGTGGCTAGATCTCTTGATGTCACACATGGGCACACACGCATTAATTCATATTCACGCACACACATTTGGAAAATGTAATAACTTCTTTGTCATTTTGTTACAAATGTGTGTGTGTGTGTGTGTGTGTGTGTGTGTTTGAGTTTTTGCATACTTACCGATCCTACATTTTTGCACATTTGAATGAGCTGTATGCATCTGTGTGTGTGTGTGTGTGTGTGTGTGTGTGCGTGCGTGTGTGTGCGTGTGTGCGTGTGCGTGTGTGCGTGCAGCCCCTGGGCTCAATCTGCAGCATGGCTGTATGGAGGCCTGGTCAGAGTTAATCTAGCCATCTGCCTGGGGATAGACTGGAGATGGAGGCCTCAGTCGCTCAATTAACTTCAGTGCGCAGCCAAGACCAACATACTGCACTGCACACACGCCGTCTGGCACGCACTGCCACGCTCACATGTGTACCGCAAAGCTTTTACCAATCGCAAACAAATCCCACACAAACTTTCGCTGCGATACCGCGACATCACATGTAAACAGTCCGCACGCGATCGCTTGCTGCCCGCCCACACATGAATAAATGCATCGTTATTGCAATTGCATTATTTTTCAGCTCAATAGAGACAAACATCACGTATGTATTGTGTGTACAGGTTCGTATCGACGGGCTGACCGGTCACATCCAGTTCAATGAGAAAGGTCGCAGGACCAACTACACTGTCAGCGTGATGGAACTAGCTCTCTCTGGACCCAAGAAGGTTAGCTCACCACCTGATAACCGACTGGACAAGTGAAATGTGTCTCTACTGTGTCTCTTACCAAACAATGTATTTCAGACAGGTGTTAACAGTGCATTGCCATTTTGTGTATTGCTCAAATGTATCTCTGTGATTCTGATTTTTTATGTTATTTTATGCTATTTTGTTGTTTTTGTTGTTGTTTCCCTTGTTGTTTCCTTATTTTTATTGCTGTTTTGCACAAAATGGGTGAACAGTTTTGATTTGATTACTTGTAAAACATGGACAGCAACCTTTTCTCTGATTGGTCATTGCAATGTCAACCTTGCTACACCGTGCAATCTCATTGGCGGTTTTCACCTCATGACTCTCCTCCTCTTCTATAATAGGTCGGCTACTGGAACGAGAACGAGAAGTACGTGAACACGGCTCACTTCATGCGGGGCAGCAATGATACCTACAGCCTCCAGAACAGAACCTACATCGTCACCACCATCATGGTGAGATAATAATTATTAGTATAATCATTAACATAAAGTTTTTTTTAGAAACAAAAACAAGACGATAAATTGGTTACAGGGTCATAGTTGGGTTATAAATGTATATAAGGAGAAAGATAGAAAAATAGATAATCTCGTCATATAGAGAGTGCCTGTAATTCAGAGCAAACACAGCTGCCTGGACATTAGTAATAATATCGTCCACTAAACAGCTCTGTACTCTCCTCCCTACCTGTCTAGTGCCTGTCTAGTGCTAGCATATGGCCAATGTGCAAACATTGCATAACGCCATTATGTTTGTACTCTGCATTCATTCGAGAAAGCACATTTTCGAGAGTGATACAGCGGCCGTCCTGCGGTGGTTCTACCACGCTTTGAACCGAGGATTGGACCGAAACCAGAAAAAAAACTACCTCAACATTAGACAGCAGCCCTGTCATCCCTAAGGCCTTCCAAGCGTCGGGCCGTCCTTCAGCTGTCCTCCTCACTCCCGCCATCTTTATCTCAGCTCACATTTTGATGTGGGTCACGACTCTGTGAGTCGTCCAGAAGACCGTCCGTCTGTTGTTTCTTTTGCGGGGGGGCGGGGGGAGGCCGGTCCTGGGACCACAGCACTAGGGGGAGGGGAGGGAGGGGTCAGCTGAAGCAGGCTGCAAGTGTGG
The DNA here is from genome assembly GCA_027122695.1 of Merluccius productus. Classification (NCBI taxonomy): domain Eukaryota; kingdom Metazoa; phylum Chordata; class Actinopteri; order Gadiformes; family Merlucciidae; genus Merluccius; species Merluccius productus. The sequence goes on along the minus strand of JAOPJI010000002.1, from coordinate 12,285,254 downwards.
GGGAGATGGGCTGGGGAGAGGTGGATGGGTTAAGTGAGTGAAGCAGAATTTATTGTTGCCGTGATGTGATGTGGCATTTATAACTTTTGGTCGCCATTTTGCTGCAACAACGCCGTTGACGGGCATTTTGCTCACTCTGCTCGTGAAGCAGCCCGAGGTTCTGCGAGGTCTCAGGCAAGTTTCTGAGGAGCATAGGGAACAGGGATGGCAGCGTCATGTGGGGGGGGGGGGGGGATCACATGAAATGAGCCGCTCACCGACTCAAGATTCAGTCGACTCCCCCTTCGCCTTGCCACACTTTAGAAACGTCTTTTAAGCCTTCATAGCAGAAGGGGGGTATAACATGTTTTATTAATAAACTCAACCCCACCCCCCCCCCATGATTCACTTCTTCTATGTTCTCACTCACAGTTGCGGCGGTGCGATGTTTTTTTCCAGCGATTGCAGAACGGTTGTGGTTGTGTCACTGCAATCCCTACCGTGCCGGGCCTGTGGACCTAGACAAGCTTGGCTTGGCAGCGGATCGCTGCAGGAGCCAGGCTAGCTGTGTCTAATCTAGCACCCAGGCTTGCCGCTTCCACGCGGCGGATTTTAGGCTAAAGCAGAGCCATGGGGCGACATTTTAAAGCTTATGTTTTTTTGTGTGTTTGAGCAAGGAATTGGTTATTAGATGGAGGTTGTGCCCTCACCTACCGCACGTGCATCTGCCTTGCGTTATTATAATGGGCTTTCAGACAGAAAAGCGAACGCGATACGAGAGTGAATCTAATTCCGAAAATTCTTCTAAAGTTGTTGCTGGAATTGCTTTCCGTTTACCGGATCGGTTGACACACGATGCTTTATGTTCCAGCTATTGTGTTCAATACATTTTGGATTGTGTTTACATGATATAATTTGCATATTAGAGTTGTTTTTTTTGCAAGCGTATCTGGTATCGCTCTCCCTCGCTCCCTCTCTCTCACTCTCTCTCACTCTCTCTCTCTCACTCTCTGTCTCTCTCTGTCTGTCTTTCTCTGTCTTTCTGTCTACACACAACTACATATGTGGATACTGTTTGTATGTATATGTACATGCTACATGGATACAGTCTGTCGTATAGAGTAACAAGGTCAAAACCCAGTATGTGGCTGAACCGTGTGACAACAACAACCGCGTCATCACTCACTCCGACCAATGGTGTAACCCTATCACTCAATCACCCAGTGACAGAGCGGCCAGAAAGACAGACGGCCATGGTCCTCTGTGCTTGACCATTCCCCTCCCTACTGTCCCCTGTCTGCCAGGGGTCCAGTCCAGCTCTGGCCGCCTGTCATGAGGCTTGTTGTGGTTCTTGTGGTTGTTGTGGTTCTTGTGCAGGTGTTATGGCGGTTTCCCTCACCTCAGACGTAACGTCGATCACTCAGGGATGCATACTCGCTTCTCGGCGAATGTCGCTTTGTGAATTGTCCGGATCCGAAGAGTTGTTGTTTTTTTTTTGGGGGGGGGGTGATATTGACGTAGGCCAAATAGAAAGCTAGAAAGCATAAACAGTACAATGTCTAGGATTGCAACGTTGCGCGGAGGATTTGTATGCGCTCAGCCCCTCCATACTATCACCCGCATTCGAAGTGCAGCGTCAATTCCCCACGGATGGAAAGATCAGCCGGGGTTACACTTGGATGACTAATGTTGTTGGATGTGTTTCTAACTGTAGCGTTTAGAGGGAGTCTATTATGTAGAAATATGACGTGACTGATTAAAATCGGTCAACCCTTTAAAAAATTGCACTGGGCATCGGGGACCTCTCCAGCATACAGAGCATAGACACAGCTACACAAACAATCAGCGTGACTCAGAGACAGTCGGGTGCGCGAGGCAGAGAGCCATACAGAAATGTGGCATGAGGACTGCTATGCATGTTGCTCTCTCTCTCTCTCTCTCTCTCTCTCTCTCTTGGTTCTGTCATACGCTTCCACTAGCCACAGCTAATCGCTAAGAACCTGTTAGCTTTAGCGCTAGGCTAAAATATGGCTAAGAATATGCTGATCAATGAAAGATAATTTGTTATCGACTTGTAAGTTATGGATTTAAATAATTGATAACCGTGTTGACTGGCCAAGCCAGCCCAGCTTTCTGCTAGATCCCGGACGAGTCCAAAGTCCCCTCTAAATAGAGGAGAGCATACACTGCTGTCACAGCAGGGCTGTTTTTTAATATAAACTGAAGGTTATTAATGGAGTTGTCACCATGAGGCACTTGGGCAAAACACAGACTTATATAACTCTGCTCCAGAAAGAAGGCTTGCGTTATTTTTTGTTGTGGTTATAACAGATACTAACAATATCCCATAGGATACATCAGTGTATTGAAAACTATGAGACATAGAGACAGAGCAGGGATAAAGAGATGGTTAGAGAGAAACAGAGAGATAGACAGCGAGCAGAGAGAGCTAGAGAGACAGATGAGAGAGAGAGAGACAGAGAGTGAGACAGAGAGACAGAGAGAGAGAGAGAGACAGAGAGAGAGAGAGAGACAGAGAGAGAGAGAGAAAGGGCACCAGGTGTAACGTGAGCTGTAATCAACTCAGCCGCCAAGTTCGATCAATGTAAGAGAGAAAGTGTCTGAAGAATGTCGGTGTCGCATGACGAGATGAGGATTGGCTGCAGACACAGTTTCACAGTGTAATATGGCTTATAAATAACACGCACACACTGAAACGTCATCTATTTTTAGGTGAACACACACCTTGATGACACAATGCCACAGTATCATAATATAAACACAACATAATGTAGGGTACAATGAATTAAACCCTTTGGCAGGAAGAAAGAACAAGCTGCATACTTCCCCCAATTTTTTTTATTTTTTTTTTACGCCCCAGCTTTCACAGCAATAATTATATTTCAAACTCTTTTTTTATTTTTTTATTCACAGCTGCACACAAGATAATAACAAGGAAATGAACTGCACATTTTTTTAAATTATTGATAGAAATGTGGTTGAGACACATCCATCTTAGCTGCTCGGCTACTCGGCCAAAAAGGATGACAGTGGGTGCTAAATCTTTATTGATTAGCTATAATTCTGTCTCAGAGGTAATCAGCAAATCAGCGTATCAACCCGTTACATCATGGCATCATTAATTCTATCATCTGTCATGTTGTATTTTTTGATTTATACACACCAGTGTTAAATGGAAGTCCCTCACGACATATAATAATGACGTTGGGATGTATTTTATAATGTTATAGCCATTCGTTATCTGCCTTGCATCATAAAAGCATTTTTGTACGATCATGTCATGTAATTCTGGCTGCTCCACTGCATTTATGAGCATTTTTGACTTTGTGGAAAACTGATACCAGAGAAGGCATTACAATATTTTTCACTAACATGTAAAGCAATGTACATGTACTTCTACGTTTGATATTTGTATGATTATTATTTGATATTATTAGTATTGAGTGTTTAATCCCATACTACGATGTATAGGATGTTGTAGTAGTAGAATACATGACTTTTTAAAATTGACGTTGGACTAATATTTAAGCAGCATGTTTCAGAAAGGAGGACATGTCAACAACAGATATCCATCTTGACTAGTTGAGAAGACAATATCTGTCTTCAGGAGGAGTTACTTATTGATGATTTATCATGTGTTTGATGTCTGTTTGAACAAGGAAAAAGGGTAAGAATGTCTTTGCTCCATTGTGACCACTTAAGCACAACTACTGAATCTGTCTCTGCCATCTACCATCAAATCCGTTAAGCTCTCCCCTTTCCGTGCTCAGGAGTCGCCGTACGTGATGCTGAAGAAGAACCACGAGCAACTGGTGGGCAACGATAAGTACGAGGGTTACATCGTGGAGCTGGCGGCCGAGATCGCCAAGCACGTGGGCTACCACTACAAGCTCAAGATCGTCACGGACGGGAAGTACGGCGCCAGGGACCCCGACACCAAGATGTGGAACGGCATGGTCGGGGAGCTGGTGTACGGGGTGAGTGGCGCCAGGTCGGACTCCGGTTTGTACATCTAAACCATGATCTCAAACAAGATCAGAGACTGGATTTAAAGTGATGATATCGTCTTGTTTTACATCCAAACTAGTTAAAAGACTGGAGTAAAGAGCAGAGATCATCATGTCTAAATCATGATCTAAGCCAGATTAGAGACTGGATTGAAGAATTGAGATCATCTTGTTTCATGTCTAAATCATGATCTGAACCGGTTAAGAGACTGGACTAACGCACTGAGGAACCCTGTATTTAAAAATGTTTCATTTGGGTTTGTTAGATATCTATTTTTGTATTTATATATATCTATTTTTATGGAGGCCCTGTGACTGATCTTCAACACTCACAGTTGCAATTCACAATTAGGTTCCTCTTATAAATCCTCCCTCTAGGTTTTTCTAATGTCAGCTCTCGTTTGAACGTGGGTGTGGAGTGTGTTTGGCCAGGTGAGGCTGCTTAAACAAGCCATCAACCACACACACCACACAGTTGGTCTGATGAACCCAGCTGTGTATTCATGAAAAAGGACTATATAAATAAACATGGACATGATAGATGGAAGCTTAAGGGTGATCTACAGAGTGAAAACCAATGGTTAATGGGAGAAAGCTAATGATTTTCGGCAGCCTTTAATGGACTTTTAAGTGTGTGTTTGTGTGTGTCTGTTTGTGCATGCTCTATCCTCAGAAAGCGGACGTGGCGGTGGCTCCTCTGACCATCACCCTGGTGCGCGAGGAGGTGATCGACTTCTCCAAGCCCTTCATGTCCCTGGGCATCTCCATCATGATCAAGAAGCCCACCAAGTCCAAGCCGGGTGTCTTCTCCTTTCTGGACCCGCTGGCCTACGAGATCTGGATGTGCATCGTGTTCGCCTACATCGGCGTCAGCGTGGTGCTGTTCCTCGTCAGCCGCTTTAGTCCGTACGAGTGGCACGCCGAGGACTATGAGGAGGGCGGCGAGCCCCAGACCCCCACCCAGGCCTCGGCCTCCAACGGGGGCCAGCCTGCCGGCCCGCAGAACCCCGCCCAGCAGAGCCCCGAGCAGAACAACGAGTTTGGCATCTTCAACTCCCTCTGGTTCTCCCTGGGGGCCTTCATGCAGCAGGGCTGTGATATCTCGCCCAGGTAGGATGGGTGGATGGGTGGATGGGTGGATGGATGGATGGATGGATGGATGGGTGGGTGGGTGGATGAATGGATGGGTGGATAGATGGATTGATGGATGGATGGGTGGGTGGGTGGATGGATGGATGGGTGGATGGATGGATGGATGGATGGATGGGTGGATGGATGGATGGATGGGTGGATGGATGGATGGATGGGTGGATGGACTGGGAACTGGGAATATGCACATCTCCGCCCCCCACACAGTGTTGACTAATGCTTGTTATTGTAGAAAATAGGAAGGCAGGAGAGGGCGAACATTACAAGGGTGAGGGTGAAGGGAACTAGTGGGTGAGTGAGTGGGGGCGTGATGGAGGGAGGGTTAGAGTGAGTGGGGGAGGGAGGGAGGGACTGAGTGAGTGAAGGATAGAATGAGTGAGAGAGTGAATGACCTTCAGATTTAATTGTGAGGTTAGTTATTATGACAGTTGTCTGGTACAAATGTTCCGACCATTTTTTGACTTGGCTTTGCACAGCACACCCATGATTATATAATGAGCCTATTAAGGATTTATCTCATCATTCGATTGTCCTGAACACAAACGAGTACAGGGTTTCCTGGCATTCTGCTTTGTCTGTTGTTTCCCAGAGGACGTGACAGAACTGCAAGTGCCCGGCTCATCAACCCTGCCATTGTGTATAGCTTTTATGTCTTCCTCATGATTCTCACAATTACAGTCCAGTCGTTTAGAAGAAGGCTTTTATCCAAGGTGACTTACAGTGAATACAGATACAAGACATTTAGAGAGAAGGGATGCTTATAGGAGGACACTTAGGGTTCCAATTACAAAGTTGTAATTTAGGAGAAAAGACTCACAAGGAATCAATGAATACAGATACGGGACATTAGGGAGCAGGTAGCAAATTAGTTGCACTCTCAAAACTATTACCTTCTTCATTTACGTCCTGTTGGTCGGAGCGGTTGCATTGTACTAATGACCACGCACAGGCTGAATAAAAAACAAAAAACAGAAAGTCAACCTTGGACCATTGTGTGTGAGGTGCTGCCTGGTGAAGTGGCCTACACACACATTCACATGCAGAGTCATACATGCAGAGTCCTCTCGTGAGCAGTGGTACGGAAGCACTCGCAGAAAAGGTCACCAATTAAAAATCTCATTAGAGTGTCTGAAATTAGAGGCGCCCGGAGGTGGGCCCTGGATGCCAGCTCCAGAGGGACCAGAGGAGGGCCAGGGAGCTGAATGTCAGCCCAGGAGCCCATCACCCTGCCGAACCCAGAGCAGAAAGTAGTTCAGTGCCGGTGACGAGAGATTGCGAAAGTTGCTAACATTAGAATGGAGCATCGTATTACAAAATGGCCCCCTTGGTCTTCTTAGTCAGCTTGGACTTGTCGGTGGTCGCTGTTAAGGTCGGTGATTGTTTGTTAGTGAAGCCTATATGTTTGTCCGTAATAACAAAGCTTGCTATCGTATCCATTAGATTTGTTTATATCTCTGTCTTTTTTCATTGTTACATATTCATGAATTCAGTGGGCGCACAAGACACCCTGGTTCAACACCACAGGTGTTTTTCAAGCAATATTTCACAAAATATATCCAACATTTTGAACCACAAACCATAAACTTTAATCATGCAGCCTTGTGATCTGAAAAATGAAGAACTGATGATGTTTTAATGATGTTTTGAAGCTGTTTTGCTTTTGTTTGGCATTGGGTTTTTTTTAGCTATTCTCTACAAAGAGACGGTAACACTGTTTTTCTTTGTATTCCAATCAATGAGTAGTTAGTTATTGATTAAAGTAATTATCCTTTTTTGGGTGGCGTAATCCCTTCAGCTCTCTTTGTTTGAGCTACTGTGGTCGGCACACGTATTCTCTTTAAATCGTGTGTTTGAATGTTTTTACTTCTTGAGGAGCTATTGCTTTCAGGGAAGCAAACTTGTGATTTAATCTCCAAATCTAAACCTTTGAAGCGGCATGAAGCTGGATGTTTGGCAGTGGCTATTTACTCTGTAAACACTGATGATTGATGATTTGTGCTTGACGTGAGCACCTAACCCTTAATATGAATCAGAATGTTCAAATGTGTCCTATTTGGACCAATGGAGAGCGTAAATCCCGGACCAAGGATGTCAACGGTCACCTTTTTTGTCGCAGATCACACATTTTTTCCCAACCCGGGTACGAAGCAGTTCCCTCTTATATTAGAAATCAGCCGAGCGTGACGGTTACTCCTTAATAGGAACCGTACAGCTTATCTGGTTTAAGCTCAGCCACTTCCCAGTATGAATGTATGTTATTGTTTAAATGATCACAGTGTACCCTAATAAGCAGGGACATTTGAATTCATGTTTTAGATTTGCATTTCATCGAATGCTGAATATTATATATATATATATATATATATATCAGGGATCGTGTTAACCGAATATCTTCGATCGCGCCGCCTTGAAAACTCGTCCGCCTGGCGGCGTGTCGACTAGTGGATCAACTAGCTCCCGCCTGTCGACTAGTGGATCAACTAGCTCCCGCGTGTCGACTAGTGGATCAACTAGCTCCCCCGTGTCGACTAGTGGATCAACTAGCTCCCCCGTGTCGACTAGTGGATCAACTAGCTCCCGCGTGTCGACTAGTGGATCAACTAGCTCCCGCGTGTCGACTAGTGGAT
>JAOPJI010000002.1:12200021-12210193 GCA_027122695.1 Merluccius productus | reverse complement strand
AATCCAGAATCTGTAGCAGGCCAATGAGTGTGAGAAGGATAGGGAATGGCCACTGTAAGTGGCTAATGTGTGGAGGGAGGGGGAGGGTCATAGAGATTAAAATTAGTAGAAATGTGAATATTTGGTTAGCATGTTGATTTACCCCTAAAATTTCTGGTTGCGCCCCTAAAATGTTCAGTTAGGGGCTACAGTGCTCCTAGTGAAAAAAGTTAGTCTGAAGCCCTGGGCTATGTGTTTGTGACATACTTAAAAGAATGTATCGATTGTGTGTGTGTGTATGTATGTGTGTGTGTGTGTGTGTGTGTGTGTGTGTGTGTGTGTGTGTGTGTAGATGTGTGTGTGTGTGTGTGTGTGTAGATTTGTGTGTGTGTGTAGATTTGTGTGTGTGTGTGTGTGTGTGTGTGTGTGTGTGTGTGTAGATGTGTGTGTGTGCTTTTGGTATGTGTGTGTGTGCTGTGCTGGTTGTTTTGTGATTCCGCTGCAATGGTCTTACAGATGAGTAAGATCTGGGGGTGGTGTAGAATTGAGCTATTCCTGTTTTCTGTTGTCTCTCTCTTTGATGCTGTTCTTGCGCAACGTCCATGTCCATCGTATGAGTAGTTCATTGTCCGATTTTTTTTAGTTTTGTTCACTTTAAACACACGTATCACAGACATCGCCATCAATGAAATGATATGTACGTCAACGCTATCTTACTACTTAATTGTTCTTCATTTGAAACTTCGTTTGAAAGACTCTTGCTATTATGGATGAATATTTTAATGAACATACACATGTTTTGTATTCATGAGTAACAATTGGGATTGTTACCTGACCCCCTTCTGCTTCTCACACGCTCACCTTGTCGCTAACCAACATTGTTCAGACTTGGTAGACAGCGGCAGCGGCAGCAAAGTGTTACCAAAGGGGTTGGTCAGATGCAGCCAGTGTTGTGCAAGACCTTTTCATTTCACTTGGCTTTGACATTCCTAAAGCCTTTTACTGTACGCACCATCCACCGAGACCCCGTGTGTCATTTAAATGTCACTTCATCAGCATTTCATTGTGAACGTTCGTTGGATAAAATGTGCATACACTGACTGCATAGCCGTTGCTACAAAAAAAAAAGTGTCATTACAATGCTTACAGCAATTAACAGCTGTAATCTGCATGATAATCACAACAACAAACAGGTCAACAAACCAGAGGACAGTGCAAATACAGCACCGCAAATACGGCACCGCAAATACAGCACCGCCTCTCAATTGCACTTCTGGGGATGATCTTATCTGACGCTCGCCGTCATTATGTGGAGCGTGTGCTTTCATGTTAGACTCATGCTATCCAGTTGGGACTCGGCTTACTTGGCATCCAGGTTAATTTTGACGTTTGACGAGGGTTTGGTTGGTAGTTTTCATCCTGCAGCGCCACGACCACAACCGGTACCGGGGAGTACGACGGACAGTTCTCTAGGCGCTGCTGGAGACGGAGGAGAGACATCCTCTTTTGGCCTCTCGTTCCTCATATCCCCGCTGTGTGTGTGTGTGTGTCTGTGTATTACAGAGGCCCTCTCCATGCTGAAGGGTGCCGGCGTCCAAAAGAGTGGTGTCACAGCATCCCTGTGAAAAACGCACACACATACATACACACACACACACACACACACACACACACACACACGGTCCTTCATCCTCTGCGAGAGATCCACTTCACGGCACACAATGACAGGGATCCTGCTGGCTGCTCTCTTTGTGCTGCCCTTGGTAAGTAAATAATGTGTGCAAAAGGTACAAGTAAACATTTATGTGGCTGTTGTGTGTTGTGTGTGTGTGTGTGTGTGTGTGTGTGTGTGTGTGTGTGTGTACGCATGTGTGCGTGTGTGTGCGTGTGTATGCAGGATATTGCTCCTCCATCATCGCTTCTCCTCGGCAGCCATCTTTAGGCTTGCTGTCAGTCTCTCATATCGGTGGCTGCTGGCTGCAGCCGCTCTGCAAAGGAGGGGCAATTTGGCACATAATGCCACATCAGCACATCAGCATACGCCTCCACCCCCCACCCCCCTCCCTCCAGATCAGCACTCGGTCTCAGGGCAACCGAGTGCCCGTTAGGGGGGGGGGGTTAACCAGGGGACTGGCAGTCCATCTGCTCTCAGTCACTGTGATCACTGCCTCAAATAGCAGAGAGGAGGAAGAGGAGTGGGAGGAAGGTGTCCGCCACCAGAGCGTTGGTGGAACAGAACGACGTTTCAAACGTAAAGTAGTTGTAAAGTAGTCTCTACGTTTGCCGTCGATTGGCCAGTAATGTTTTGTGCATTTTGCATGAGTAATAGCATGGTAAAAGAAAATGGTGGATATATATATATATTAGGGCTGTCAATCGATTAAAATATTTAACTTGATTAATCGCATGATTGATCATAGTTAATCATGATTAATCGTGATTAACAAATGCTTGCTTTATGCAAAAAAAGCATGTTTATTTATTGCTACAATGAGAAATACTCTTAGTTCAGGTAACTAATAAAATAACTTAAAGAAATTAATAATTTGAAATGGTGCGCTTGGCCGACAAATGGTATTTGAGACTGGTCGTACTCCGGTTGTTTGCGGCATCGGCTCGTGTGCTTAGCTTCCTGATTTCCCGAGCTACGGAGTGGCCCGAGGTTCAAATGTCACAGCGTTAATCATGCGTTAAAAAAATGTGTGCCGTTAAAAGCATTTTGCGTTAACTAGTTAATAACGCGTTAACTTTGACAGCCTTAATATATATATATACCATACAGGTGGTGACCGGCTCAGGCCTGGACAGCCAGAAGTCGGACGAGGAGTACCGGGAGCTGTTCGACCTGGCGCTCAGGGGCCTCCAGCTGCTGTCCAAGTGGAGCACGCACGTCATGGAAGTGGTGGGTAGAGCCGTGACGCTGTGACGCCGTGCGTGTTGAGTTTCCACATTCAAGATTCAATCTTAGCCACTTTATTTGTCCCAGAGGGGCTTTGGTTCTCCCACAGTAGCCATTGAAAAAAAAAAAGACAACAATACATTGCGCACAAGACACACATAACTACTCACAATAAGAGTATATATGAATAAAGGAGTAAAGGTGGACACGTGAAGTACAACAGTTACATTATTATATAAACGATTGGAGATGTACCGATAGACGCTACCTGTACTTTACAGAGTTGAGTAATGAAATGGCAGAAGGTATGAAAGATAATGTATAGCTGTTAGTTTTGGATAGTGGTTGTCTGAGGCAGGAACCAGATGGCAGGAAGTTAAATTCTGGATGCGGGGGTGTGGTTACTGTTTGAGGGTCGGTCCGAGGCGGTTACAGAGTTATGAAATGCCATTTTGAGAAGAAAGGAGGATTTGAAGCCCCAAACATGTGTCTGTCACCCCCAATGCCATAAGAACGAGACAACTGCTGACCCGAATGGCTGCACTCATTTACCTGAGGTTGCCGGTTCAAACCCCCTGCAGTGTGGTTTGCTGGTGTTAACATCTGTTGACCGGAAAATATGGGAACTATGAGTGCACGCAGGTCGTCGCAGTGACCTCACTGTTCATGTTATATTGATGAGTGTGGTCTTCACAAATCTATACACTGACTGACTGCGTTCGTCTGGAAAACAATCTCCACACGATTTCGGTTCTTAGTTTAGTTCAGAGAAACGGCACAGCAGAGTCGAACTGCATTACCCCAGGGGTTTTAACTGAAAGTCAGAAACAAATCCCTTGGTTCTGTCGATCATTGACCATGTTCTCCACCCCCCCCCCCCAAAAAAGTACTCGTGGAAGTTGGTCCACCCGACGGATAAGTTCTGCAACAAAGACTGCCCCGGCACCGCCGAGGAGTACGAGCGGGCCACGCGCTACAACTACACCAGCGAGGAGAAGTTCGCCTTGGTGGAGGTCATCGCCATGATCAAGGGGCTGCAGGTAACACGGGGAACCATGGAAACGAAACAGGGTTATATCGTGTTGCTTTATGTATTTTATGCACCGACCTCACCGAGTCGCTCTTCCTCGTACGTGCAAATTATACATGGCAAAATAAAATAATTCTGATTGTGATCAAATACATACAAAGAGGAACTTACCAACATTGTATGAGCCTCTGTTGGGTAACGTTTGACCTCCCATTCGCTTGCATTGCGCCTACGAGAATTCGTAGGCGCCTCAATGTGATGAGGTCCCTGATGGCGGTGGTGGTTGTGGATGTCGTGTGTGTGTGCAGGTGCTGATGGGCCGCATGGAGTCCGTGTTCAACCAGGCCATCAGGAACACCATCTACGCCGCGCTGCAGGACTTCGCCCAGATGACCCTGCGGGAGCCCCTGCGGCAGGCCGTGCGCAAGAAGAAGAACGTCCTCATCAGGTACATATTAGAAACACCCGCCGGAGGGCAGGGAGGTGCGAAACCTGCCCATGAAACGTGGTTATTTATTGTTTTAATCTCTTTAATCTCTCCTTCGATGTTATTGCTGTGCTGCACTTTCTGCGGGAAAAAAACCTACTTTTCTCGCCTGGTACTGATGGAAGTACATCATATGTTATCTTACGTTGTCCCCTATGTCCACAGTCTACCTGAAGACCCCTGCCTCCTTAATGACATGCCTCTGAAATATCCTCACTGAAATCATAGCAAATGTGCACAATAAGCGGATGCCTTTTTGTTTCTGTGTGGGCCACAGCGTTCTGCAGGCCATCCGCAAGACCATCTGCGACTGGGAGGGGGCGCGCGAGCCGCCCAACGACCCCTGTCTGAGGGGGGAGAAGGACCCGAAGGGAGGGTTCGACATCAAGGTGCCTCGCAGGGCCGTGGGACCCTCCAGCACCCAGGTGGGACCCATCAACCCCCCTCTTACTTTGTATGCTCTGCAGCAAGGGGTAAATGGTAAACAGATTGCATCTATATAGCGCTTTTCAGACCAGTGGACACTCAAAGCGCTTGTCTCAAAGCCAGACAACCCACTCTCCCCCTGAGCCACTGCCATGGTAGGATAGTGTAGTGGCTTCGATTCCTGGGTTCGATTCCCCATGTCCACAGCCTACCAAGATGCATAATAACCCCTATCTGCTCCTCAATGAGTCCATGTCTCATGGTTCAGAGCGTTGGCTAAATTACTACATATTCATATTAATAGAGACTAAAAGCACTGACATGTTACTTGTTACTGACATGAGATGTCAGATTTTTTTAAATTTAAACAGAGTTTAATTCTGTGTTGAGCGACAGATTTTCTGTTCTTTATTATCAAGTGGTACTCAACACATATTGGCGTAATGAATTCATGAAATTAACTCCCATCGCCAGCTGGTGTAACCAAGCAACAACTTGACCCACTCATACAGGCCGGATACGGGAGACTGAATGAAACTGTTACGTGAATGATGAACAGTTTGGTTCTAATTTGCTTCAATAGTTTTACATTACAATACAAAAAGTACTGTGATTCAAAACTGTCCAAAGACGAAACAATACAATTATTTACAATAGACAAATACAAACATAACAAATACAAACCATAAAATAACCTACAATACATAAAAATAGCCTAGCCTATATTCTTAAACATTGTTTAGTATTATTTATACCAATGTAGAGGTACAGGAACCAGTCCAGTATGTTTATTTTTACAAATATGAATTTGTTCATTTAACTCCCAAAAACATAATTTCTGTCAACTGGATTACTTTCAACATTAAAAAAAACCAAGCCATGCTGGAATTAAAAAATATAATAAATTGACTTATCTCCTTTGTATTGTAGCAATCAGTTAACTTAGCAACTGTTATGCTTGAAACTCGTTCTTGTGAAATCCTTACTCTACTGATAGCGGTTTAGTGTTGCACTTTCTCCTAACAAATGTACTTATTGTAAGGAGCTTTAAATGTAAATGCAAATATTGTAGTGATCAATAAGCTATTATTAGCTTTTATTACAGCATAGTCTTATAGGGCTTGTACATCAGAATGCATCATGGGATTTTTTGCTGGCAATACTCCACCATATTGAGAGGATTCAAGAGCGTTGTAGCGCTGTCAAATCCCAAACCAATGTAATTATACCGTAACCTAGGCTAATGAAAACACTGTGGCAGTTTCAAACACAATAATGTCTCCCCATGATAACAAATAATTTCCCGATTAGCTACTAAACATCATTACGAAGCGGGCGCTGCAATGTACAAGCCCTATATATATATATATATATATATATAAATATATATCTCTGTGTATCTCCCCAGCTGTACATGGTGCGCACCATGCTGGAGTCTCTCATAGCAGACAAGAGCGGCTCCAAGAAGACGCTGCGCAGCAGCCTGGACGGGCCCATCGTCCTCGCCATCGAAGACTTCCACAAGCACTCCTTCTTCTTCACCCACCTGCTCAACTTCAGCGGTGAGCAGACCACCCTCTCACCTGCACACACACACACACACACACACACACACACACACACACACACTTCCCCCTAGTGCATACAAGTAAAATAAAACGCAAAATGTTATTCCGTCCATGACGATGAAATGCGATGATGCATTGTAGTGATAGTGATTGAGCCTGACCCTGGTAACCCGACGTGCCAGATGGTTTGTTACGCTGAACCATCTGGGGAGTCGTCCTTGGAAACTGTTGTGAAAGGGGCGGGCACTTTCAAAAAAATACTTGGCAGGGGATTGGACGCACCATCTGTCTTATCACCGTATATCACTGGCTAACTACAAACAATCAGATCAGCAAACCATATAACGTAATAGTGATAGTGACCATATAACAACACAAGTGAAACTATCTTTTCCATTGGAAAAAGCCTTCAGTGCCGTTCTTTGCTCTTCTTTCAATGAAGAAACACTCTCCAGTTCAGATATAACTGATGCTATAGAACAGCATCCACGCTAACCTCTTTAGGAGCCACCATTGTTGTTTCGCTTCTCGCTCTCTGCACACCTAAACCACGGCCGTAACTGCCAGCAGTTCCTCATAGGACGCTGATTCGTCCGAACCGCAGCGGTTCAGCTACAAGCGCATAACTCGCGAATCCAGCCTCCTCACAAGGACCCCCTGCTGTGTCTCCCTCCAGAGGCGCTGCAGCAGTGCTGCGACCTGTCCCAGCTCTGGTTCCGGGAGTTCTTCCTGGAGCTGACCATGGGCCGCAGGATCCAGTTCCCCATCGAGATGTCCATGCCCTGGATCCTCACCGATCACATCCTGGAGACCAAGGAGCCCTCCATGATGGAGTAAGACATCATCCGTTTTGGACACAGTGTGTTATGACATGTTGTACACCCTGTTACCCTGACACAGTGTGCTATGACATGTTGTACCCCCTGTTACCCTGACACAGTGTGCTATGACATGTTGTACACCCTGTTACCCTGACACAGTGTGCTATGACATGTTGTACACCCTGTTACCCTGACACAGTATGTTATGACATGTTGTACACCCTGTTACCCTGACACAGTGTGTTATGACATGTTGTACCCCCTGTTACCCTGACACAGTGTGTTATGACATGTTGTACACTGTTAACCAGAGACGTTGTGTCTGCAGATACGTGCTGTATCCGCTAGACCTGTACAACGACAGCGGTTACTACGCACTTACGAAGTTCAAGAAGCAGTTCCTCTACGACGAAATTGAGGCCGAGGTAATCTCGATATTCAATATATCAATATTTCTTCAATATATCAATATTTCTTCTTTATCTCCGATGATAACATAATGTTCACAATAGGACAATATAGCTTAATTGCGTTAACCTTACTACATGTCCTTTGTTTTCAGGTCAACCTTTGTTTTGATCAGTTCGTTTACAAGTTAGCCGATCAGATTTTTGCCTATTACAAAGCAATGGCAGGAAGGTAAGAGCGCGTTTATATGCACTGCGTTTTGTTCAAACACAGCCATTATTTCACGCTGCGTATTAAATGAAATATACCATCTAAAAGGCTATTTTCTTTCTTTCGTCTTCCTCAGCGTTCTGCTAGACAAGCGTTTCCGAGCCGAGTGTAAAAACTATGGCGTGATCATCCCTTACCCGCCGTCCAACCGCTACGAGACGCTGCTCAAACAGAGACACGTGCAGGTACTGTTAGAAAGCTGCCATATTGGATAGCTTAAAGAAAACTAGCGACTGAAGTGTGATATATATTGATCTGTTCACTTTACATATAGAGGGTACAGGATAGATTTTTTTTACCAATTTATTTTATTGGTATTTTCAAGACTTGTTTTCACATTAAATGGATACAAGAAATGCTGCTGAAATAAAAGTCACAAAGACTTACTGACACACTGGCCCCGCCCGCCGCCGCATGCGAGAGAGCGAGACCCATTTATTTTCACGACTCTGTCTTTTTATTTTGATGTCATGTTCTTTAGTGATGCAATGCTTGTCTGAATGAGCTGGAATCCACAACAGTGTATGTTTATAGTCTATGTTTAAGGGATGCAAGAAATACCAAAGAAACTTGAAAACACGATCCCAATCTCCAAATTTTTTTTTTAATATATCATATTGTCATATATCATTTTATAGCTCCACTGGCCATGCCGTTTTTTGCCAGCTTTTTACTGGTGTAGCGCTAGTGGCATACACTTCTAAACAGCGATTTTAATCTTATATCCATTGGGACATTTTGAAATGTGAGACGTATCCGGGTTAATTGCACTTGAGTTAGGCTATTGATTAGAGGAGGGTAATTTGCCTAATGTGTTGAAATATTGACCAAACGATGGCTCTGAGTGCTGCTGCCAGACCGTCTCCTGGGCAGGTAGTCACCACTAGACACAGAGATAAACTATTCAAAAAAATGTTTTAATCGAGTTTAAACATCAACTTCGGAAAATATGATGACTGGGGATGTGTAGTGCAAAGCTCCTATATTATTTCTGAGTTCATCTTCCTAAGCTCTGTTCTCGGTTCCCCGGTGCAGCTGCTGGGTCGCTCCATCGACCTGAACCGCCTGATCACCCAGAGGATCTCTGCAGCCATGTACAAGTCCCTGGACCAGGCCATCAGCCGCTTCGAGAGCGAGGACCTCACCTCCATCGTGGTAAGGAAGCAAGGGCGTAATCACGGGACAGACATTAGGGGGGGGGGAAATCTGCAAATCTGCAAATCTGACAGCAGGTACCCCAAAAGTTTAGAGATTAGAGAAGTTTAGAGAAGTTTTCCCCTTTCCGAAGCACGAAACCTAAGAGGAGAGATGCCGGCAGTGGATCAAACAGTGTTGGAGGCCCCATTCCCAGCTAAATACCTCGAATATCAACGAACAAACAATCAAAATCAGCTCATTGCAGTAACTTCTCTTGGGTTGGGCAATGCTTTTGTCAACATTTATACATCATTATTCCTTAGACAGCAGTGTGTTTTTCGATCTCCAATGTCAGCAGCGTACCTGTATCCTTGAGCAAGATAACCTAACCGCAACCCGCGCTCCAGTCACACGTCCATGCATCAATTCAACGTCTAAAGTGACTTGGGATAGATTATTAGAGATTATTATTATAGATTATTGAATAATTTACGACATTGCCGTCCGTGTCCAGGAGCTGGAGTGGCTGCTGGAGATCAACCGGCTGACCCACCGGCTGCTGTCCAAACACCTGACGCTGGACAGCTTCGACGCCATGTTTCGCGAGGCCAACCACAACGTGTCGGCGCCCTACGGCCGCATCACGCTCCACGTCTTCTGGGAGCTCAACTTCGACTTCCTGCCCAACTACTGCTACAACGGCTCCACCAACCGGTGCGTCCCTTCCCCTCGCATGTTTAACAAAAAAAAAAAAGTATTTCGATTTTTCAATCGTTTTTTATATTGTTTATATTGTTTTTTATATTGCGCTGATTTTGATGAAACTCTGTTGCCCCGCAGCTTTGTGCGCACGGCGATCCCCTTCACCCAGGAGCCACAGAGGGACAAACCGGCCAACGTGCAGCCGTATTACTTGTATGGATCTAAGGTAAGAGCACGAGTTAGCAATCAAATCATCCTCAAGGCTTATTTACCGCAATCAGCTTTGGACCGTATTCAGCAAATTCAGGTCCCGATTTCTGATATTGATCCTTCTCCCCCCCCCCCCCCCCCCCGCCCCCCACCCCCCCCCCCCCGCCGCCCACACCACCCGCCCCCCCACCGCCCGCCCCCCCCCCCCCCCACCCCCCCCCCCCGCCCCGCGTTA
>JAOPJI010000002.1:11936078-11950159 GCA_027122695.1 Merluccius productus | reverse complement strand
GAAATCAGGAAGCAATGCACACGAGCCGATGCCGCAAACAACCGGAGTACGACCAGCTTCAAATACCATTTGTCGGCTAAGCGCCCCTCCCCCCTTTTCACAGAAATTTAGCTAGGCAAAAAACAAACAATGAATCAATTGACTAGATTTTGAAGTAGGGCGGAAGGGGCAAAATAAAAATCCCTGCTGTTTTATATCTTTTTTCTTCGATCTATTTGTGTCCTAAGCTACAGTTAATAGCTAGGAGGGATGAGGGCCACACAGCAGGGGCGCTGCCGGCATAATGGATTGTTGATTTTATTTTCCTCCCCAAAAAGAGTAGCCTCACCCCTGTCCCCCATCCTCCCCCCATCCATCCTCCCCCCATCCTCCCCTTCCTCCACCACCCCGACGCCTCACGTTTGCCTCAAACCCAAGTCGCTAGAAAAAATAAAAACCCACCTCAAAACAAAACAAGACAAAAAAAACCAGCAGGCTCATACCCAGATGGGTGCCATGAGTCGCTGCCGTCTAGTCGACAGATGTAGCGAGGCACGCGTCACTATTACCCCGATGCAGGCCAATCACTCGGTGTCTAGGCACAGAGCGCAAATACACGCAGAGGGAATCGTGTAGGAAAGACTCAGGGATAAAAAAAGTACCAATAATAAAAACAGAAATGTACCACTGTCGCCGGCTCTGCTCCCCATCGGCAAACAGATACCACTCAGAGTGAGCGAGCCAAACTCTGGGTTTCCTACAGCCTGATGGGCAAGTTGATGTTGTTTCTTTTTACTGTTTTTCATTTCACAGTTTCAGCACTGGCACGACAGTGATAAAAAACAAAAAGGTGCCCCCAAAACCTGACTTTATGTGCTCATTTATTCTGTTTGCCCCCACAGTTGCATGGTAATTATTCAGAGAGAAAGTAATTGGTGACAATGTGGAAGCTGAACAAACTCCACCTGAATACATTTCTTTGCATGAGAGACCTGGCTCATCTGCTGCCGCAGAGAGAGAGAGAGAGAGAGAGAGAGAGAGAGAGAGAGTTATTTTTTTACTTTATTGATCAATAATCCCAGTAAGGCTGTATTATTAATGCGCTAAATTAAAGACAGCCAAAGCGAATTGTTGGTTTTTGGGAGGGAGCAGAGGTACATCATTTTACTCTCTCCGTGCCAATTTGTAACGGAGCAAGAGAACAGATGAACATGTATTTAAACATGCATCTCAGCCCAGACCGTTTACACGTTTGGCCACTTTTGGGAGAGAGTGATTCTCTGTACACTGAAGGCTACAATCTGGGCGCTGCATGATGCATAAATGATTACAATATGTGCTGCTTGTTATGTGCTTGACTAGGCCTCAGTGGGTCAATGTATTTGGCCCTATAATAGCTAATATTCAATGCACCGATCACAACGTAGTTTATGGTAGCCATATATAGCCTTATATATACCAAAGTGCTTTACATAGTGTGCTGTGTTGGGGGGGGGGGGGTTATGACACCTCATCCACTACCAGTGTGTAGCACCCACCTGGGTGATGCACAGCTGCCAGTGTGCGGCACAACGCTCACCATGTGCTGGCTGTCACAGTGGAGAGGTGAGGAATGATGCGATCCAATTAGAGGGGGGGGGGGGGATCAACCAGGGGATGATTCGGTGGTCATGTTGGTACAAGAGCCAGGTTGGGAATTTGGTGTGTTGGCAATAAAGTCTAGAGCAGATGTTTTTCTTGCCATGAACACAACACACACATACACTTGCACGGATGCACAAACTGAAACTCAAATTTTACAACATATTTGTTATTCCTTCCCAATGCTAATCCCCCCCCCCTTTCCTGGTTCTACAGTTGGTACCTTCAGTACCAGTCCAGACAGTCCCCTCTGCTCCCTGCCAACCTGATCCCAGTGCCCTTGACCCCCCTGCTCGCCAGGAGAGCCAAAGACGATCAGACCTCCAGATCTACTAAGATTATTCTCGCTCTCTCTCGCTTTCTCTCTCTCTCTCGCAACTCTCTGTCTCCGTGTCGCTCTCTCTCTCAGCATCTCTCAACTATATCTGTCTCTCTCTCAGCTATCCATCTCTGTCTCCCTTCACTATTTACACCCTCACAGCTCTTGTGTACTCAATGGAAACCCTATAGCACTTAGAAACAACTCATATAAAAAAAGATCAGAAGATGTTTACTTGCACTTGCACATTCACAAATATCAGTCTGCTTACAAATGCTCGGGGAGGCGAAATTGAAAGGTTGTGGGTTTAAACCTCAAAATCTGCAAGCTGTAGCCTTGAGCAAGATGCCTAACCTCTGCTCTTCAGTGACATGTATCTGAATTCACTGTAGTTTCAATCCCCGTAGATAGAAGCGCCTGCTGAATTGTAGCAGTAGTAGCAGTAGTTGTGGTGGTAGTGGTGGTAGTGGTAGTAATAAAAACAGCAGTGTATATACAAAACGAAAACTTCATGTCAGCTACCCCTGGTCTCGCTGATGTGAGCTCTCCAGTTAGCGGTAGCCGTGTTCGCGCTTTCTTTTTTTCCCCGGTGCCACTAATTGGGCGGTGGCGACGGCGGCGTCTGTGGGAGTGCGTACGCCACATGGGAGGAAGACAAAGGAAGGACATATCAGAGGTACTTTGTGGGGCAGACCGCAGAGAGCCGCGTAATGACGAATCGCAGCGCATCAAAATTGACAGCTTGTCGCAAGTGGCTGTCACCGTGATTGTGTGTGGGAGCTTCTGTGATTGTGTGTGTTTGTTTCCTGCTTGATTGCGTTTACTATTGGTTTTAAAACTGTTTTCACGGTGTCTACCTCAGCCCTGTTCTTTAACCCCCTACCATCTAAGCGCCGCTATGTTACTACAAGCGGCTCCCTTGTGCTCCCTGCTACCCCCTAGGTGTTTGTGATATCACCTCCCGAAACACCACACACACACACACACACACACTTTAAGGTGTTGTGCTTACATTAAATAGATTTTTTACATAGCCGTCCTTTCTGTATCAAATACTCCACTGACGATGGCGTGGCAATGAAATTCAAATGTCCGGAGGGCAAGTACTGCAGGGGATGAGTAGAGGCAACTGAAAAAAAAGGTATACATGAGCTATACATGAAGTATACTGTGCAGTGAAGTGTGTGCGTGCATGTGCGTGCGTGCGTGTGTGTTTGTTTGTGTGTGTGTGTGTGTGTGTGTGTGTGTGTGTGTGTGTGTGTGCGTGCGAACAATCATCCAGCAAAAATAAATTAAAGGGTTGACTTGGTCATTGTCATTGAGCTCATCCTCCCACACACACCAGCAGGGGAACCAGAATGTTGACACCAGCCCTCCCAGCCCACGCTCCTACCCTGGATCCTGTTTATAATAACACACAAGTGCATACACACACACACACACACACACCAGCCGCAGATATTTCCCCCTTAATGCAATGCAGTTAATTTAAAACTACGTCTGGAAAAGTAAGGAAAAAGACCTTAAGATGTGAATGCAACCGAAGAAAGCTTGGATGATCGCTGATCACACACCCACACGCACGCAGGTCACTGTCAGCGGTTTGACATCAACAGTAGTTGTCCACCCCGCTTCGAAATCTGCGGTTTATTTTTTAATGTACATCTCGAGGAGGTTTATGAGCTCATTTGATCAAAAACAGAAAAATAAATGTGTGATTATGGACTAGAATGGGACTTGTGGATGCTGGCTTGTGTCGGTATGTCCCTTGGCCCGGCCGTGACATCTTCTGATTGCATTTGAGTGTTCATAAGAGAGGATTGGCAAACGGGACCTAAATAAAAAGAAACCCACGGCTCGATACGCCTTTAAATTGTCTTTATATATAATCAACTCGGATCTACCATCCATCTTCAGTCCTCTCCGCAGACCCCGAAACAATCGCTTCCCTGGCACGAAACTAAATGGATTACTAAATATAAAAGAAACCAATAAGTGTTTGTTTTTGTGCAATGAGCACAACACCTTCATGCTCTTCCCTCGCACGGATAATGTACTGACGGTGCTTATACACAACGACGCACGTATCGATCCCAGATTACCGGCAATTTAGCAGGACGGTTATGAGTGGGGTCCCGCTGTTCATTGGATATTAGCGTCGGTAAGAAAACGGATCGGAATCGATGGCCATGAAACCGAATAGCATTCAGCAGAGCTTCCGGGAGCTAATGGCACAGAGTGAAGTGACCACCAGACATGTTGAGTTCAATAGAAATACATGGAGGAGCCTCGCATGAGAACGGGACGAGGCTCGAGTGCATCAGTGCTCGAATATGCCAGCGGGACCCGGGCAATGGGTTTCAATGAATGGGCAGTAAACATTAAAATATATTTTATTTTAGTATCTCATTGTCCCTTCCTTTTAACCTCTTGTTCAACCTCTTGTTCCCTTCGGCGGGCTTTAAGTATTTCATTCTGCTTACCTTGCAAAGGTCCTTTTAGTCCATTGTGTTTCCCAGAGTGCATCTGCAAGGGGCCAAACAAACGTCCTGTTTGTAGATGCTTTCACGGTCCTCTCACTTACAATAAACCAACGAGAATAGTGAATGTGAGTGAACCATTGGCATATTTGACACTGATTGAGCAATAGTAATTAATGCTTAGTGAAGGAAGAACCTGATAGTTTGTGTTTTGTTTGTACTTCAGCTGTTGAAGCTGTAATTTAAGTATTGTATTTTTCAAAATACAAGCCTAGTTCTAGTTTCTAGAGACATTTTATTTTACAGTTTTATATGTCCATAGTTGTGATGCACTCCCATACTCCAATGTGGGAGTGCATCACCAATAAAATTTAGTGTCAGATCGCAAATTATTTCCAAAGAGAGAATTTACTGTGGTCGCCCCTGTGGCAACGTGGACAATAAGTGAATGAGCTAATGCTCTGCAGGATAAAAGTATTAGCTGGGAAGGGTTAAGCCTTTTTTATTTATGTATATATATATATATATATATAAATATATATAGTAGTTCAATTGATAGAGCATGGCATTAATGCTACCAGGGTTAGGAGTTTAATTCCCGCTGGGGGCTAACCGTACTAACAAATGTATGCTCTCACGGTATTGTAAGACAATTTGGATAAAAGCATCCACCAAACGGTATATATTATATTGTTGTTATTATAATACATCATTATGATGACGCCAGATGTATTGGGTATGGGGGGAAGGTAATATACATTACTTTATGAGCTAAATGGAGTTAGCTATTAGCTTAACCCAGTTACTCTGGTGACTGCCCCATGTTTTAAGTTCATATAGACCTTTGTCGAAAACCTAATTGGTTGTGCATTGTTAGACAAGCAAACAGGCAAACAGGAATCCAGTGCAAATCGTTTGTATTTTGACCGCCTACGTGAGATACATCTCCCAAAGTAGCATAGGCGCTGTGTGTGTGTGTCGTCAACGCGCTCTCTCTCCACAGGTATTGAATGGCCTGGTGGTAGCCTTAGCATTTTGATGCTCGCCATAAGCTTACCCTTTAATCATGGCTTAGGGTCTTATGTGGAACTGGCATTTGTACTCTTTAACTCTTTGTAATATTCAAAGCAACTATTCATTGGGCAAATCACACGTCTCAATTTTATGTAGCCCATTATGCATATGCCAAAGATAAATTGCACGTGTAGGCCTACTGCAATGTGTACAATCTGCGTGTCTATTCATGTACAATTTAATCAGCGAAAACGGTTGCGTGCTACAGCCTGTATTTGATTCATCTTGGTCTCGTAGGCTTTGGGAAAAGAGATTTCAGCGCGATATGGATTACTTGCATTTTGTGGGGACATGATTTGAGAAGCGCACAGGGAATTCCTTCCACATCATCATCATCCTATAAATCATGCCTTTAATCGTCCCGAAACCGCCTCTAAGCAGCCGTTTAACACAAGCGGCCCCACACACGCACGCACACATGCGCGCACACGCCCGCGCACACACTGGCACAGACACTATACTCTCAGGCAAAAACCCGCCCCACCCCCTGCTGTGAGCTTACAGAGTGTGACCGCGTCACATTGTGGGGTTTGTAAGAAGAGCCGGCAAAGGAAATGAAGAAAAAGAAAAAAAGAGAAAAGGAAAAAAAAAAAAGATAAAGGTCGTGCGCGGCTGAAAGCGGAGACGAGGGGAGCGAGACAGAGTGTAAGAGACGTAGTCCGCCCAGGTTGGCATGTCGTCAGCAGAGTCAGCTGCCAAGCTAGTAATTGGATCGGCGAGCCCTTTTTGGAGAAGAGGATAGACAACCGGGCGAGAGATGAGTAGACGAGATTGCTGAAATCCCCAATTTCCAAAGCCTACAGGCCTAAGAGGGCCTGTAGGGCCAGCAGGACTTGTCTAGCTGTACGCTGTGCCTACGCAACTGTTACCAAATTCTGCATGAGTGATGCAGGAACAGGACTGTCGACGAAGTTGTGATTTTCATGTATTCTCTCTTTCTCATCATTCTCTATCTCGCTCTTTCTCTATCCCTATTCTCTATATCTCTATCTCTCCCCTGCCCCCATATATATAATGTCTTTACAGTGGGACGTTGTAATCTGATCTACATATAAATGAAATGTCTGCGAGCTACGGAAGAGTTTATATTAATAACTGGATGTTCGGAGTGAATGAGAGATAAAGAGAGAGAGAGAGAGAGATAAAGAGAGAGAGAGCATGTGATAGTTGTATTACAGTAATACCTGGTTGTAATGGATGTCTGGTTTAAAATGAGGCTGTACTATACAGAGTCCAATTGAGGGGGCTGTGTGGTTGTGTCAGGGTTATGGAGGTGCTCGCCTCTAAATCCTCCATGGTTAGATGAGATTGGGACACACAAACACAAATACACACACACACACACACACACACACACACACACACACACACAGTCCAGCCAGGGATTTGGCCCGGGAGCGGTGGGTGGGTCAGAAGGTGGTAGGGTGGCTGCTAATCCTCCCGTCAGGTCTTATTGGATGTGATGCCATTTACATCAAAGGCCCTAGATGCTTTCATCCTATCCTTTACAATAAGTACATTTGTCAGTAGAAAGTAAAACAACAATATATCACTGTCGGTACAGCAAGGATGTCAATATAACAAGTTTCTAAGTGCACCATAATTGACAGGTTTCGCCGGGACGTGCAAAACATACCATAAGTCCAGCTTTTTTTGATTATTATTTATTATTGATTTTTTATCTTTTTTTAGGGGGTGCCGACACACGTAATGGTGCAGTAGCTGCGTGCACGAACACACACACACACACACACACACACACACACACACACACACACACACAGGTACAAAAAAACAAAACAAAAACATAGACCGAGAAATAGATACCTCACTACCTCACCCACATGCACACACACACACACACACGTAGCTGCTGGGTGTGTAGACATGAATTGCCAGGGGAAGAATAATTAAGGAGTGAGGGGAGGAGACAACTGAGGAACCGACCCATGTCCAGGTGTAGAGAACAATAGAAGGAAGGGAAATTAAGAGGAAATGATAACATCCTCCGCACCATTTGAGCAGAGGACCGGAGTAGATAGGAAAGGGAAGACGAGAAGGGGAGAGGAGAGTAGGAGAGAAGAGGAGGAGAAAGACAGGACAGGGGATGTGAAAATAGTAGAGGAGAGATCTGTTTGTTGTTGTTGTTGATGTGTTTTATCCAATGTGCTCGTTTTATGATTGTACTGTATCTGTCTTTTTGGTACTATGCATGCTTTATTTCTTGTTTATGTCAATGTCTTTGACTTGTATTTTATTTAATTGTCTATTAACAACTGGCGAAGGGACTACCGATGGAAATTAGCCTTTCAGCTAACTCAGGTATATTTACTTTCTGTAGGAAGTTGATTAATGTACATTGTCCCTTTAAAAAAAAAGAAAGAATTTGAATTTGAATATTATTATTTTTTTTTAAATATTTATTTTGCCTTATTGTACTTTTTGTGTTTTTAATTTATTTATTTTATTTTTTACATACTTTTTTATTCACGTTCTTTTACTATCCTGAGCTGACATCTGAATCTGTTGATCTAGTCTGTACCTTCATGAGCAGGAAGCAGGACAGAGAGACGAAGACCGAGCATCCGGGCGGAGCCCACTCAGCCCACGGCGCGGGCCGCACCACCAGAGAGGAGGAGTTGGGTCTCCGCTCGCTCCACTGGCTCTCATCCAACAGGGAGGTGAGCAACTGCTTCATGGTGTACTGCGGGAGGGTTAACTGACCAATGAGAACTCAAGGAAAACGTGGCGTCGGGATTTAAATTGTTTTCCACTTCCATAAAATAAATATGAGGTGAAATGTGTGGATTCGGTGTATTTTTATAATACATTATTCGTTATTGAAGGACAGAAAAAAAAAATCAAAATATGATACGTGTGAGATTACTGTAAGGCGCAACATAATGAAATAGTAAATGGTCGGACGTTCTCACCTTAGACGCCATGTATTGACCGACAGAGTGAGGGAAAGTCAGCAACGCGAGGAAAAAGGCCAAAGCGGCCGAGTACAGAGCCTTCCTGTTCACAGACATAAAGATATTATTACTTTATTCACTATCATACATTTCCTCAGAGTCCACATAAATGCTTAGCCTGTTCCAAGACTTGAGGTATGCTCGGGGGGGGGGGGGGGGTATATATTTATGGGGGTACTTGATTCCCAAGTTTTGATATTCAAGAAGGTCATTCATTCATGTGCTCCTTTCCTCTCCTCACACCAGAATGTGGAGATAGAAAGCGGTCTCACTCTGTGGTCAGCATGTGGACCAGGACTCTGTTGGTCTTGGTGAAGCCAAGCATCCACCGATGAAGGGAGAGGTAGATACAGCTAACCACCCCGCATGCAACCCTGGTTTGAATGAGACACACACACACACACACACACGCACACACACGCACACGCACACACACACACGCACGCACGCACCCAGTGTATTTATTTATAACTCGGAAGCAATCGGATTTCAGCAGTTGTTATTTGATATTGAGGAAGAGTTGAATAATTGTCCAAAAAACAGAATGTGAATCGTCATAGTAACACAAAGATTCACAGGACGTCTAGTCCCCAAATGACCCTTTGTAATTGGATGGCAGAGACACGTTCTGAAGAGGCTTAAGCATACAGAGCCGGTGATTAATAAACTTACCCCAGCACAGCAAACAGAACGATCTCCTGTGGGCAGAACGCCGGAGATTCGGGGAAATGAGTTTTGTACATCGGCTCTAGGCTCTCTGCGGATGAGAATATATTAACAATCCTCCGCTGAGTTTCTCCCACCGTAACACGTAACCTCATCTTTCACGATATGGCCTTTCACACGCAGGTCATCATTGCTGCATATAACACACACATTATGTTTAGACTTCATGTTCGGAGTACACAGACAAACACGGCGAGATGAAAAGGATGAAGCGTGAACTTGGACTTGTTTGGACATCCGAACGCTTCACGTGTGAGACTCAATGAAACTCGTTTCTCGTTTTTCTATTGCATAATGTCCGCCCACCAAACACACATGGCCATCCTAGAAGGGCCACCCCCCCCCCTCACATCTTTCTTCTCAATGTTTGACCTTATAGAGACGTGTGAAAGCACACTTTACCACACACATCCATCACTACGCTACAGCCCACTCTGTATGCACTCAGGGTATTGTAAGACATTTTGAATAAAAGTGTCCAACAAATGGCATATATTCAATATATATATATGTGTGTGTGTGTGTGTGGAGTGTGTGCTGGGGAAGGAGGATGAGGGAGGAGCGGTTTGCCTCGGTCCCCGCTCCAGACGGACAGCAGGCGGAAGGTGGTGGCGCCACACGCCGCGGAGAAGAAACACGGGATGTAGTCCTTCAGGGGGAAGTGGGAGCTCATCGCCTCCATGCTGAACAGCACACCTGGAGGGAGAGAGAGGACAGAGAGAGCCGGGGGGGGGGGTCGAAGGTGGGCGGGGTCAGGATCGTTTATGGGTGGATGGTGGGGAGTACTCCACCTACCTTCCAATAACCACCTGTATTTAGACCCCCCCCTTTTCTACTTGGCTCTCGTAGCCAAGTCTTCACTCGTACCCTAGACCCCCCCCCCTTGTCTCCTCCCTACTATCTCCTGTACTTCCCGAGGGCCAGTAGGGCCGCGGCGTGGATGGCTCTCTCCGCGTACCCACCGCTGACGGGGGCCCCGAAGCAGCTGGCCACGCCGGCGGCTGCAGCGACGACCAGCATCTCTCCGCCCGCACCGTCCCTCTGGAGGAGGAAACATGAGCACCTCCTGCTGTTCATGCACTATTATCATTATCATTAGCATGATTCATCTCTTACGTCATAATAATAATAATAATAATCATCATCATCATCATCATAATCATAATCATAATAATAATAATATAGCGCTTTTCAAGACACTCAAAGTCATATAAAGAGGTTCACTTCATTCACTTTTATGATACTACTTGAGACCTTTATCCAAAGTGACAAATGAGGACAGTTGAAATCAAAATTGGAGGAACTACAATAAAAAACCTCCCAATGCTCCCAATACTCTCGTTATAAGAATAGATTCAGTTTTAGAAACGTCTATTTTAAGACTATGGTTTAGACCGCTCTCTTACACAGTCCCAGCCTTGTTCTCAGCTGTTCAGGGACAAAAGGAGCTTTTGGAGGACATCCAGAGAAACACAGTTGGTATAGTATACCATAGTAGCATAGCATAGTATATTGATATAGTATAGTACTGTAAGAGCCAGCTAAACCAAGATTGCTCAATACTGCAGCAATAAGCCGAACGTGGGTGCGGATCATAAGGTCTGTACATAAGGAAATAGCAACCTTCTCCCGTACGTCCGGTCACTTGGGCTACTGTGGTACCTTGTTGTCGCCTACGAGACTGCAGAGATTCTTCAGGTAGGCTCCGACCATGGTAGAGAGATGTACGAACGGACCCTGAAAACACAGATTGGATTTCCATTTCCAACTGGTACCCGGACCACTACTCGAGTTACTCTCTACCGGTCCACAGGAAGTAAAAGGGCCCAGGGGGTGTGCTGTAAGATGTGTTAAAGGGTTGCAACAAAAACAGACCGATTTCCCTGCATATATTTCTATTCCCTCAGGCCGGTGCCAGCGCATATATCCATTATAACAACATAAGACTGCATGGACAACATGAAACTATGTGTTCACACAATGACCCCCTTTCAGACCTGGATTTGTATGCGTTTTGGTGATATCCGATTCACATCCGATTGCTCAAAATGCAGGTTACTACCATCGTGTAAAGGCGGTCTTTGTTGCAGTGTTAACATATTAACGATGGCACGACAACGTGAAGGGTAAAACATTTGATGGCTGGTACCACTTTGCCAAGGAAGAGGGTGCTGCCTGCTGCCAGGGTGCAGGTAAGGCCCAGCAGCTTGACAAACAGGTTGGTGAGGCTGAGGTAATGCGGCATGTCGACCCCAGCCAGCAGGGCCCTGATTTCTGGGAGCCCAGAGCCTATAGGGGCCAACACAAAAGAAACAAAGAGGATATGAAGGAGCGATGTGCAGGTTGGCGAACCTTCAGGGGAGCGTTTGTGGTGCATTTTGATATAATGCGACGTGAAACCACAAATGTGGTTTGTAACCAGGTTGAAACCATTTTTAAACCATTTATTATATTCTCTATAATATAATATTTGAATTGAAATACATCCCAGAAGATATGTACATGCAACACATTCACATTGAAATATAAAATCCACAACAACACAAGATTTAAATTATGATATTTGTACTATTACGCCCACTTTCTGGGTGTCACTTTGCATAAAGTGGGTGAATCAATGTATTACATGTAGATATCCAGGCACATACACCAGTTATGCATTATTTAATAAATCGCTTTTATTACACATGTATTCCTCATGATTGAATGTGCTCATTTCCGCCATAAATTGCTGCTGCTGCCCGACTACAGGACAAAGAGGCATGATCACATCCCCCTGCGCTCGCCATTGGCTCCCTGTTAAATGTCCCTGTAAAATTGTATTGCTTACTTTTAAAGCCCTGAATGGCCTTGCTCCCAAATACATCACTGATTTATTGACCTGGTATGTGCCGTCTCCACCATTAAGATCCTTGGACGGAGCCTTTGGGACCCACTGTCGACTAAAATCACAAATTAACTTATTTTTCTGAAAACCTTTCTCATTGTGAAAGCTTTTGGAAATGTTTTATATATGTTTTTATTATTTATGTTGTTTTCTTTCCTATTTTATTCCTATTTTATTATCTTTTATTTTCATGAGTGCTATATAAATAAAGTGTATTATTATTTGTATACTGGTTTGGTGTGTGTGTGTGTGCGGTTGGACAGCGACTGACCGGTGGCATGAGGACAGATGTGTTGAGAGAAAGAGGAGGCGACCGCACACAGCGCCGCCGGGTACAGCGTCCAACACAGGAGCTGCAGCGCCATGTGGCCCTCCAGCCGGGTGTACAACCACTGGTGGGCTGCAGACACACACACAGTATCTCATACTGTCTTCATATATACTCTGTATGTGTGTGTGTGTGTGTGTGTGTGTGTGTGTGTATGCGTGCGTGTGTGTTTGTGTCCGTTAAGGTGTGTGTGTGTGCGTGTGTGTGTTTGTCTGGCTATAAATGTGTATGAGTTTGTGTGTTTGTGTGTGTGCGTGTGTGTGTGTGTGTGTGTGTGGGTGTGTGTGTGTGTGTGTGTGTGTGCGTGTGTAGGCCTACCTGCCAGCAGCTTACTAACACTGAGGTCCATGAAGAAGCTGATGACGGCCGTGAGGAGCCCTAGCGCCATGAACCCAGCCCACTCCGCCCCCCCCAGCGCTCCCAACGCCCTGCTCAGCTGCTGCATGCATCCTGCCCGGCAACAGTAGCAGTATTCGTCATAGAAGGTTGTTTTGATCACATTATGTTACGATGTATTGTTGGAAAATAAACCAATAGAATAACTAGAGCTATAGCCTAAAACATTTGATTCATCTCTTCATTATCATCGCAGTTTGTCCAAACTATCTGTCTTTTCACCAACAGAATGCTCCCATGACACACACACACACACACACACACATGTGCACGCAAGCATGCACACACACACATACACACACACACAAAGATAGATAGACAGATAGATATAGAATAGTGAAGTTCCCTCAAGACTCTCTCTCTCTGCTCTGTCCTCCATGGATCAGGTTTTCCATTGTTCCCCCCCCCAAATGATTTTTCACCTGCGGACTGACCTTTCACAAGCGCGCGGGACCGAAGGCATGGTTTCCATCGATCGTCTGGGAGAAGACTCTCATTAGGGGATGTCAGCCTTTGATTCCCTGCTGCCCGGCTCTTTGAAAAGCTTTCATGGCTGGACTCGTCAAAGCCCTCCATTCCTGCCCTAAAATGATTACCCTAGAATCCATTATAAGAGTACAACAGTCCGGTTTCTTGCGTTACTGCATGTCGACGCAACGCGTGAGGAGGACCGAGATTGTCGGCTCAATTCGTCATTGAATGCTTTTCCGACTATTTTTCAAATCACAAAGTATGTTAATATCTATATATCTGCAGGAAAACAGCACTTACCAAAGAGGCTTCCCTTGTTGTGTGAAGGGCTGTGTGGACGTTATGAGTGTGTTGTGTTGAAACATTTGACCGACATCAGAAGTCTTAAGGACGTAACAGCCCTGTCACGGGTGACTGGCTGTGTGCAATTCACTCTTTGAAGTGGTTTGTCCTTCAGCTGCCTTTGCCACAACAGTGCCCTGTGGTGATCAGGATCCACTGACCCGATGTGATCGTTAACCAATGGTTGCCGACATCCACCTGTCATTCATCATCATGCATGACCAGAGAGGATGAGGTTACTGTCAGTCATAGCCAGCCCTATCTCCACACGGCGTTGTAGCACAGCGCTGGAGAAAGGTCTGGCTCTACTCGCTATCATTCTGGTATAAGGGCAGAGCCGTTTCTTGCTATATGCAGACTATGCGGCTGCATAGGGCCCCGGCGCCACCAGGGGGCCCCCAAACCCCCCCCCCCCCTCTCGTCGGTCGTCGGTCCGGGGTGTGTTACAATCGCTCACGTACCC
>JAOPJI010000002.1:11883345-11897427 GCA_027122695.1 Merluccius productus | reverse complement strand
CACACACACACACACACACACACACACACACACACACACACACACACACACACACACACACACACACACGACAGGTATGTTTCTGGGAACCAAAAACACGGAGGCTTTTCTGAGCGCTGCTGTTTGTTTACTATGTGATGACCCTTTTTGACTCTGCTTTGGCAGCCCTTGATAAATGAGGCAGATTGTAAATATCACAGTTATCAAGTGTGATTATTATTATTTTTTTCTCAGCCTAGGCGTTCACTTTCTAAGGTGTAATCAAACGTGTGCCGTGGCTCTTCTGTGCGTGTGTGTGTGCGTGTGTGTGTGTGTGTGTGTGTGTGTGTGTGTGTGTGTGTCTGTGAGTGTGCGTGCATGCGTGTGAATGCATGTATGAGTTTTGTTTTTTTTCCTCTGTACACCAGTCTTTGTCAACACGCATGTGCACATGTTCTTGTGTACTCATACAGACATCTATTTCACGTCAGCTGCCTGCGGTGTGTGTGTGTGTGTGTGTGTGTGTGTGTGTGTGTGTGTGTGTGCGCACGCATTAAATGTGAAGATGATTTGCAATCCAATTTGTGTCGTCGCATGTCTAAATTAACTTCCATCGCCGCAAGATTAAGATGAAGGAGATGAGGATGGACACAAAGAGGGGGGGAGAGAGAGAGGGAGATAAAGGGAGGCAGGGGAAGTGATTCAGTGGCAGTGGACAGGCAGACAAGATGGATGGATTCAGTAAATTTTGGCCAGGAAGGTAATCACAATAAGAGAGAGAGAGAGAAAGAAAGACGGAGAGAGAGATGAAGATGTAAGAAAGAGGGAGAGAGAATAAGAGAGAGAAAGAGAGAGAGAGAATAAGAGGAAGATACATGAAGAGGGGAAGGATGTAAGAGAGTGAGAACGGAGGGGAGCGATAGCGGGAGGGAGAGAAAGCGGCGGTTGAGAGAGAGAGAGAGAGAGCGAGCGAGAGACCACAAGGTCTGTGCATGACAAGGCGGCGAGGTTTACATGTCACGTCTATGCGTCTCCCGGTCGGGATTAGCAGAGATCCGCGTCTGCTGCTTCCACTTCCCCGCGTTGCGATGAGCATGTAAACACCATGAAGGTGACATGCCTCGCTAATCCTTCAACTTTTTGCGGCGAGTCACGGCGGAGCGACGCACCCACACACCCATCTCCATTAGCATGGGGCCGTACCCATCCACACAAACCCATATCCCTTTCCCTCCATCGAATATCGGCTAAAAACAACCGCGATTATCGGAAATAGCTATAAAGATGTTCCCGTATTCCCGGAAGAGAGTGATTATTCCTGAATTTAGGAACGGAGGAAAATAAAACCGTACGGTCTCAAGTTGTTCCTTGGCAGTACACTGAGTCTTGTTGCGTGTTTGCGTCTGTCAGCTCCAGGGACCCGAGTGAGAGATTAGATTGTGGTGTTGTGTGGGTTGCCACTTCATTATACTCCTCGTTATAACCCCAAAATATACACGTTTACACCTTTTTGTTTTGTAGTTTTGTCATCCTACACGCCTCTCCTCTAGTCGGCCGGCCGGCCGGCGGTGGCTATCGGCCATCGCGGCTCTGATGAACCAGTGAAGATTATAGACCGAGAAAACAGGGCCATCCTAGTCACACCTTGTTACGAAACACAGCCACGGTTCGACATGTCAATATCACAGATGACCATGTTAAAACTGTCGATACTTGACGATAAAGTGGAAGAAGAGGACATGTGTCTCGGTGTGCAGCGTGTCGAGGTCGCCTTCTTCCCATGAAGACAAAGACGGTTGTTTCTGCCTCCGCCAGGAGACAGCCCGCACCGCACGGGTTAACCCTGTCATGTACTGTCATGTTTTCCGCTCATGCCCGCGCTCTCATTCGCTGTGGTGCTAAGTGAACAGCGGCGAGGGGCAGGGAGGGTCCTGTGCAGCGCCTATTTCCGTCCTCCTCATTAAGTCACCCACGGGCCCCTGTGGCTGCGAGACAGGGGGCTGCATGAGGGTGTAGGACATGTTTGACCATAGTAGTAACCCTGATAGCGCATTGCTGCTCTGCTAATGGCAGTGTTAATGATGTGCAACCCGCTTCCAAAAAAAGTGTGTGTGTGACTGTGTGTGTGGGCTGGGGTGTGTGTGTGTGTGTGTGTGTGTGTCATTGGCTGAAGTACCCTTAGGTTTAGTCTCTAATTAAGTTTCTTAATGCTATTCGACATGTTGGTGATCAAGGTTGCTCGTTGGTAAATTTACAGCTAAAATGATCTAAAATCTAATTTTATTTAGGTGTGTCATTTAAATGTCATGTTCAATTTCTCATTTTCCAGATAAATTGTTGTTGAAATGTGTGCCGTTTATTTGAACTGACTAATTCAAATGAACAGGTTGATGTGAGGATGTCAGAATCAATGAGGATTCCTATTTTTAGTTGATAACTTTATCAAATTATATATTTCTTTTTTTCGTCGCCAAATACAAACCAAAGTCTCCTCTTTGAATGAAAGTGTTTTATGTAACGTCTGTCGACAGCCTTGTCTCAAGATGCGTACCGTGTGTTTATTAAAAATGTGTGTGTTGTAGTTTAGGTATAAAGTTTCACAAAGCAGGTGTAGTCTTAAGACAAGAAGGAAGTGAATATTATGCACATAAAACTAATAACACATTTTACCCCCCATTCACTCACCCAATTCTGTTTGCCTCAATCTGGAATGAGGCCATATTTCCTTGAATATCATTTAGAAAATCAACCAAATATCTGTTGATTACATCTTTCTCTTGAATAGCACAAGATTTCCCCTGACTGGTTGGATCGGTAATTGTGATCTCATTAACCGTGCCATAGCGCTCCGATTCATTAGCATACGCACAAATGTGTGTGTGTGGGTGTGCGGTTGTACAACACACCCATGATTAACCACTATTTTAGCTCATCACCAAAGAGACCACTGTTTCATTTTTTTTATCTCTTACATTTACGACAATTTAGCATGATTCCACCTGTATGTGGTCACGTGGGTTGGGGAGAGGAGTAATTATCACACACATTGTCGTAACAACCACCGTCCTACATCTAATCTGACCTCAT
Source organism: Merluccius productus (assembly GCA_027122695.1). Classification (NCBI taxonomy): domain Eukaryota; kingdom Metazoa; phylum Chordata; class Actinopteri; order Gadiformes; family Merlucciidae; genus Merluccius; species Merluccius productus. Next base: position 11,894,361 of record JAOPJI010000002.1, on the reverse strand, counting down.
TGAATAGATAACAGTAACCTTGGCAATCAATTGTGAAGCATGTGGATCAACTACGTGCTTGAAGCGAGACATACAAATAGACAGACACACCCACACACAAATATACACACATTTTTTCAACACGATGGCAAGTAGATGATTTCTCCTAACATGTTCATAGAGGGAATAACCTTTTTTCATGTTTCTATCATTTGGAAATATCTTTTAGCGGGTATAATTAGACGTTTGCAAGTCTTGCTGAATTTCTGTTCACTTTTAATTTCTTTGTTTCCCTTTCACACTTGAACTCTTCTATTCCTCTGTGAAAAAATAAAGATATTTCAAGCCTTTCAAACCCAAAGAAAAATACATAAAAGAAAACATCTCTCTTATACAGTTTGTCAAACTGTGCGGTGAATAGGAAACAAAAGAAGAAAAAAAGATCAAGGAATAATAACAGCGAAATAAAATCGTTTTTCATAGCTGTCATAGGTGACCTGCGACCGCTTCCTTGGCATTCTACTAAGAAAGGGTTAAAAAAGCCTTAATAACAGTCATTTCAGCCATTTCAGGAGATTACAGGAGACCCACCGCATTCGTTTGGCTTTGCTTCCAGGACGTAATACTAGTTCACTTGTTCAGCTCCACAGGGTCTATCAGAACCACAGTCATTGGCATTCCCTTCCTGATTTGAAACTGGCATCTCTGAGAATGCCCTATACCATTGGAGCCGGAAAAGATTATGCATAATTACAAATTTCCGTTACATCATAACGGACCACTTGGGGAGTTGAATAAAAAGCGGGGACAATTCTGAATGCACCTGCTCTCCTACGGGTGCGTTTCTCACTGCATTTATTTCTTGTGCGTTTATAGTTAAAATTATTATTGTATTGTTAATAATAATAATAATACATGTACATATACATATAATATAATTGTAATATATAATATTATATATTTGTAACATTGTTTGGGTGGGCTGGGCACTGTAAAAAGCAGTGAAACAAATGTATTTTCTTAGAAGAATTTGGGGGTGTTATTTATTTATTTTTGTATATACCGTATTATATATATATATATATATTAGGGATGTGACAGAATAAAACAGCAAAAATCGATTTTTGGGTCAACTTTTTTTCTTTTCAGTGTTGTAACTTGTTAGTCTTCTGTGATCTTGAACAGTAATCTATGCTATTTTGTACAGTTTCTAAAAGAACAGAAGCCTGTCCCAACACTGCTCATGGTTGATGGTTTTAATAAAGAAGGGTTTTTATAATGAACGTATTTGGCAGCTGTTTCAATAAAATGAAGGCAAAAGAAACTAAAAAGCTTGTATAACTACTGATAATAATGGGTTGGTAATTTAATAATCATGAATCGAACAGGTAGCGATCTTTTTTCCTTTTCTGGCGGTCCATCATCCACAATAGCGCCTGTGTGATTTCTCTTCGGGTGAATAGCGTTAGTCCTGCTGTGCACGGCACAATGCTCAAATCACCTTCTAGCTTTGCGATCATTGGAAGTAGGCCTACTTTATGTTTAGGTTATGTAACCGAGTCGGACTCGGACCAATAAGTGGATCTGAAAGCCGCAAACGTGATTCTGCAGCAGCGGTCTCTGCCGGCTCGATTCAGACAGTTTAACTAGATGTTAAGCCCAACGCGCACGGCCACATCAGAACATATGTTTGTGTCACGGTACAATATTGATATATGCTTTAGGTTACAAAAGACGAAGGTGTAGGTGGATAATCAGGCATGTCATTGAATGTGCGGAGGGAGACGGACCGGTGGAGAGGGTGGATGTGCGCTCCGATGGGAGATCCACACTCCCACATTTTCAGATCACCAAAATGTAACGCCAACTGATCGATGATATTGGGCCGCAACATCAATATACTGTATGTTTAGCTGTTTGGCACCTCTCAATATTTAGGGTACAAGATTTTGCCCCGCAAATAGGAACATTTCTACCGCATTCGGCACCAGCAACGTGTTCACCACCCACCGATTATTCAACGATGAAAAATGTGAGTGGTTTAAATCCCTAATATATATATATATTTATATATATATATATATTTATTTACTTTAAATTATTCATATTATTTTTTGGTTTGCATATAATGTATTGTATATCAGAAAAGTCATTACTGCAACAACAGAAAAATCAGTTTGTGGCTCATAATGAAATCGGATACATGTTGTGAAGGAGCAGGTTACACATCTCACTCAGACATGCCTTCGGTTAGGCTGTGGACATTGAGAACCAAGTGGACATTGGGGATCGAACCTAGTCCCTCTTGGGCTTGGAGCTGTGCACACAATCCTGTGAGTTCGATCAGGGCTCCCTTGCTGAAACAAAGTTTAATATGATGTTACCACATTATTTCGGTACTTCATTTTTGTTTCTCACTTGTATGTATTTAACTGACTGCCAATGTACACAACAGTACTCTCTGTCTCTCTTTCTCTCTATTATGTTCTTTCCTTCACATTTGCCCTTTCCCTCTATTTGTTTTTTTCTCTATGCCTATCATATCTAAATATTTATTTCTACCCTTACTTCACTCTCTACCTCTCCTCTCCTCCTCTCCCTCCTCTTCATCCATCCATCTCTCTCCATTTAGCCTTGTCCTATCGCTACCCTTTTCGTTGTTTCGTTGTCTCCTCTGTTCTCCTCTCCTCTCCTCACTTCCCCTCTCCTCCTCTCCTCTTTTCTCGTCTGTCTTTCCCTGTCATCTCTTGTCCCGTCTTCTCTGTGCAATCTCTAATCTCTCCTCGTCTCCTCCCTTGCTATCTCGTTTTGTTTCTTTTTATCTCTCCTCTCCTCTCCTCTCTCCTTTCCCTTTTCCCTCCATTTGTAAAACACACTCAATGAGGCGTACCGGTCCGGATCGCTCTTCTATCATCTGTAAACACACTCTAATGCTGCTGTTGCTGACAGGCACACACAAGGACACACAACGTAAATCACACACACGCACGCACGCACACACACACACACGCGCGCGCGCTGGACTCGAAAACTAATGCGAACACTCATTCATTCATTCACCTCGCGTTTACCGTTCGCGGCACAACCTTGACGGACACGACGCTACAGTACACACTGTATCGTCGCGGATCTGCTCGGCGCTATGCAGAACCGTATTCCCCCTACACATCTGTCATGTTATGACAAAGCTAAAGTACAATCGGCTTTCTATTTGTGGAATAACCGTGATAGATTCCCGTGTCTGCCGCGAGCCCTCGCTGTCATCCATCTTTGTTTGAGTACATGCAGATCACTATGGCGTCGGGCCCTGTCTGCCGCTGACTGTGATGGGGACTGATTGGGTTCTGGATGTGTAATCACTGGTTATGGGATGTTAATTGTATAGAGCAGTGACTGCTGGAATGCGGCGGTGCATGGGCGCACGCACACGCACGCACAAACGGACGCACACACACACACGCATGCACATGCACACATGCACGCACACACACATATGCACGCTCACACACACACACACACACACACATATGCACACATACATATACATATGCACACACACACACACACACAGACACACACACACACACACGCATGCACATGCACCGACGCACATGCACGCTCACACACGCACACATGCACGTATCCATATACATATGCACACACTCACACACACACACACACACATGCACATGCACACACACATATGCACACACACACACACACACACACACATGTATGCACGCGTCCATATACATATGCACACATGCACACACACACAGACACACACACACACACACATATACACACACATGCATTTGAATGCACACCGATAGGCTCTTCACACACACACACACACACACACTGACAATGTATGCTTGTATTTACTTGCATAGATTGTGAGACGTGTTTCGCTGTCTTTGTGGTTTTGTAGTTGCAGTCGATGTGTGTGTGTGTGTGTGTGTGTGTGTGTGTGTGTGTGTGTGTGTGTGTGTGTTTAAGAGGTTATTCGAGGACGTCCCGGTGATGGGACATTGCGTGTGCTGTCGTTTAAAAAGCTGTAGCGGAAGTGTTGCTGTAGAAGAAGACATCTTGTGATGTGATGATGGACTGGATGTTGAAGAAGCCATGTGTGTTCTGCTCTCTCAGGTGTCCTGGAGTTCTCTCCGGTCTTCCTGCGCTACCTCGTCTCAGGTATGACTAGGCTTAGATGTGTGTCATCGTCGTGAACAACACTGTGCTCCTCCTCCTCCTCCTCCTCTAGAGCTCTCCTAGGAGAGTGCTTATCTTTGATTTAAAGTGAAAAACTGTCTCTCTCTCTCTCTCCCTTCATCCGCTTTGCTGTGAAGTTGGAGGTAGAACTCAGGACGCAAAGAAGACCAGGAATGGTAAAGAACAAAATCCGGATGGACTTGTTGTGTGTGTGTGTGTGTGCGTGTGTGTGTGTTTGTGCGTGTGTGTGTGTAGCGTTATCACCGGTTTAGCTCATTAGCAGACTGTAGCCTTAGTAACCGACCCCACCAAGTTATTCACGCGCCTCTGCTCTCTCCGGTCCAGGCCATCTGCTTTGTCTGAGTAATGCCGGAGACTTTTCACCTCTCTCCCTGTCTCAGTTCCTCCTCCTGCCACCCCCCCCCCCCCACACACCTCCTCCTCGCTTTTGCTGTAGAGTGCTTCCAGCAGAACTCTCAAGTTACGACAACGGCCCCTGAAGTGGGCGTCTTCATCTGCTTAATTCCTCCTCTCTGATTGCGTCCGCGGCGCCTAATGTTTCACAGTTAACCCCCGGTCGCACAGCTGTTTGATTCCAAAAGGCCTTGATTCACGCTCCGCAGCGTAACACAAGCTGCTGCGTCGCGCCCCCCCCCTCTCTCTTCTTGCCCTGTGCGTCCCCTCCTCCCCAAATGGCTAATGAAGTGAATCACAACTGCCTTTTCCCCAACCCACCCCCCCCCACCACCCCCCCCCCCCGCCCCCCCCCCCAATCCCTTTACCCCAGCAGCGGATGGTGAGGAATTGCATCCACAATACTCTTTTAATTAGTACAGAGAATAAATTGGGTGAGCATGCCTTTTTCCTTAATTGCTTTTCCTCAGCTTGGATTTAATTGGGCTACAGCAGTGTTTATTGATCTCCTTTGATGTGCTCTAATTTGGATAATTTTATATATTTATTTTGGATGTGACAAGTCAGTCTGTCTAAGGACGAAGCGACGGGGACGGGTAAGGGTGTGGCGGGGGCGGCGGTGGGAATCAGACTCCCAGAGCCCGGGGTCCGTCTGTGTGATCGCTACCAGGCAGAGAGATGATGGCACCCAGCAGGCAGTTTAAAAAGGAGCCGTGCCACAGCCTGAAAGAGCCTCAGGAGGGAATCTCTTTGATCTCACATCAAGAGAGAGAGAGAGAGAGAGAGAGAGAGAGACAGGGAGAGGCAGAGAGAGGCATAGCGAGGGAGGGGGAGAGAGAGGGAGAGTCAGAGAGAGGCATAGCGAGGGGGGGGGGATGGAGAGTCAGAGAGAGGCATAGCGAGGGGGGGGAGAGATGGAGAGTCAGAGAGAGGCAGAGCAAGGAAGGGGCAGAGAGAGGGAGAGGCAGAGAGAGCGAGAGGCAGAGAGAGGGAGAGGCTGAGAGAGGGAGAGGCAGAGAGAGGCATAGCGAGGGAGGGGGGAGAGATGGAGAGTCAGAGAGAGGCAGAGCAAGGGAGGGGCAGAGAGAGGGAGAGGCAGAGCGATGGAGAGGCAGAGCGAGGGAGAGGCAGAGAGAGGCAGAGCAAGGGAGAGGCAGAGCAAGGGAGAGGCAGAGAGAGGAAGAGGGAGAGGGAAAGAGGCAGAGCGAGGGAGAGGCAGAGAGAGCGAGAGGCAGAGAGAGCGAGAGGCAGAGAGAGGCAGAGCGAGGGAGGGGCAAAGCCAGGGAGAGGCAGAGAGGCAGAGCAAGGGAGAGACAGAGAGAGGCAGAGAGAGGGAGAGGCAGAGCGAGGGAGAGGCAGAGAGAGCGAGAGGCAGAGACAGGCAGAGTGAGGGAGAGGCAGAGAGAGCGAAAGGCAGAGAGGCGGAGAGAGGGAGAGGCAGAGAGAAGCAGAGCGAGGGAGAGGCAGAGAGAGCGAGAGGCAGAGAGAGCGAGAGGCAGAGAGAGGCAGATAGAGGCAGAGCGAGGGAGAGGCAGAGCAAAGGAGAGGCAGAGCGAGGGAGGGCAGAGAGAGGCAGAGCAAGGGAGAGGCAGAGAGAGGCAGATAGAGGCAGAGCGAGGGAGAGGCAGAGCAAAGGAGAGGCAGAGAGAGGCAGAGTGAGGAAGAGGCAGAGAGAGGGAGAGGCAGAGAGAGGGAGAGGCAGAGAGAGGGAGAGGCAGCAAGAGCGAGAGGCAGAGTGAGGGAGAGGCAGAGAGAGCAAAAGGCAGAGAGAGGCAGAGTGAGGGAGAGGCAGAGCAAAGGAGAGGCAGAGAGAGGCAGAGCGAGGGAGGGGCAGAGCAAGGGAGAGGCAGAGAGAGGCAAAGCAAGGGAGAGGCAGAGCAAGGGAGAGGCAGAGCGAGGGAGAGGCAGAGAGAGGGAGAGGCAGAGAGAGGGAGAGGCAGAGAGAGGGAGAGGCAGAGAAAGCGAGAGGCAGAGAGAGGCAGAGTGAGGGAGAGGCAGACAGAGCGAAAGTCAGAGAGGCAGAGTGAGGGAGAGGCAGAGAGAGGGAGAGCGAGGGAGGGGCAGAGTGAGGGAGAGGCAGAGAGAGCGAAAGGCAGAGAGGCACAGCGAGGGAGGGGCAGAGAGAGGCAGAGTGAGGGAGAGGCAGAGTGAGGGAGAGGCAGAGAAAGCGAGAGGCAGAGAGAGGGAGAGGCAGAGAGAGCGAAAGGCAGAGAGAGGCAGAGTGAGGGAGAGGCAGATCAAGGGAGAGGCAGAGAGAGGCAGAGCGAGGGAGAGGCAGAGAGAGGGAGAGGCAGACCCACCATGCCAGCCTTCAACACGTATTTCAGCAGCCAGTCTGAGACTCTGGACATGTGCTGTGCACATGTTGCGTCATCCTTCTCACACCCTTCCTCCAAAGTAGTTCCTCCCTAAAATGCTATTCTTGTATTGGCGTTGGAGTGTGTGTGTGTGTGTGTGTGTGTGTGTGTGTGTGTGTGTGTGTGCTTGTGTGCATGTGTCCGTGTGTGCGTGCGTGTGTGCATGCGTGTGTGTGTGTGTGTGTGTGTGTGTCCATAAGAAAAAAAAAATTGTGTTCCTTTCTGCAGGGCATCAATATGTCATACCTGCTGTCTTACCTGTGCGACAGCTGCATATTTCTACTTTCCCTGCTCAACATGAGCTTGCCTTTTCTCTCTCTCTCTCTCTCTCTCTCTCTCTCTCTCTCTCTCTCTCTCTCTCTTTCTCCCGTTCCCTCCCTTTAAAAAAGCAGGTAACTTCACTCTGGCCGAGCTGGGTGTGTGCGAGCCAAAGCCCCCCCCCCACCCGGCCGCGGTGCCCTACTGCCCCGACCTGCACCTCCTTCAGCGGGGCTACTCCCTCAGCGCCGGCTCCGACGCCGACTCGGATCCCGAGGGCCCCCTGTCCCCGGAGAGAGCCATCCAGCTGTGGTCCGCTCAGGGGGGCCGAAGCGGGGGCAAGTCCCGCCGCAGCTCCGGGGTGTCCAGCCACGAGAACTCGGCCCTCACCCTCACCGACTCGGAGAACGACAACAAGTCGGACGACGAATCAGGTAGGAGACAGCGCCCCAGAGAGAGAGAGAGTGTTTAGCCCATACTTCTCCCGCTTCTTCTCCAATGGTCGTGGTTCTTCCCACCCCCCCCCCGGCTAAAAGGCAGTGCTTGCTGTTTTCTTCTACTGGTGGTGATTTCTTTTGTCCAGCAAACAGCGAATGCATTGCTTAGCTTTGGTGCCAGAGACTTCTGTTGTAAAATTATCTTTTGTCCAAAAAATATCACATTAAAATAAGCCGTGGGGCCTTGGTAGAATCAATCTTTCCGATAAGTCTTGCCAGAAAAATACCTGCGAGCGGGACAAAGCTTCTGAACATTTTCAGGGTGGATTTCGGGGAACAAGAAAAACATTGAATTATGCTTGACTTGCCCTTTATGATTTATATAGATGATGTGTTTTACTAAGCAGGGGTAAAAAGCTTTTAATCTCCAGGTGATGTGTGTGTGTGTGTGTGTGTGTGTGTGTGTGTGTGTGTTACACAGTGAGACTGAATGAACCGTGTGGGTTATAAAGTACAATCCCGAGGATGTAAAAAAAGAAAAAAAGATATGGTTCCATTTATAGGGCCTTTTGGTGTGTGAGAATACATATATCTTGGATAAATACGCCTCATTGACAGTTTTTAAAATCTTTGCGTCGTAACTCAAACAGACTTGCCTCTGTGGGAATCGAGGGTAACATATTGACGTGGTCTCTTTCTGATCCGAAGAGCAATAGTTGAAACCCTCCCCCCGAGAGCCATCCATAGTTTCATCAATAGCACTTAGCCAAAGCAACTCTCCCCTTTTTATACCACTTATCTGCTGAGATTTCACCACTGATCTGTCAGTCTCCAAAAAAATACCAAACCCTTTGGATATTTAGCTTTCAAAGCATTCAAAAGACTCTCTTTTGTATTTTGTAGCATTTAGCTTTGTCTTTCCATGGAGTCAGAGATGATGCTAATCTGTAGCCTACTTCCTCCAATTGGGAAACTTCTGATTCCCCCCCTCCCCCCCCCGTTTCTTTCTATTTCTGTAAATCTCTCCACGAGTGCAAAGTACACCGGAGGGAACCATCTTCCTGTGGCAACTTTGTTTATTGCTAACTTCCCCATTTCCCTGTTAATCCCGCCTTAGTAAACCTGCCGTGTGAGCTTCGACAAGGTGTCAATGGAGGTTAATGAAAAGTGTATTGGAAGGAGAAGCAGCGGTCTAATTAATTGAATTCTCGGCAGCCATGCGCATCGTGGCCCCCTAGACTGGGGGGGGGGGGTGGGGGTCCGGGGGCCACGAGGAGGGGAGGAGCAGACGGTGGGACGACACATCAGAGACGACTGCGGCTTCCGATCAACTGAGCGACACCTATTAAACACGTTTAGAAACACCTTCGCCGAGACGCGCCTCTCATCCCACCACCCGATAATTGCTTTGTGGTTAATTACTAAGCTAATCTCCCGGTCGCAGATATTAACTGAATATGTCGCGGATGCGGATGCGTCGGGTTTCTTAAAAATGGGGGGGATTTTGCAGGTGTAAAAATAAATCTGTAATCCGACGTTGTAGGGTGACAACCGTTTTGCTGGTGGGGACGATGTCACTGATTATCCCCGGAGTTTTTTTTTTTTTCTAGTTTCTACTTTTCCCCCGACAGAAAGTTTTGACCAAAGCATTGAATGGATAAAATCAATTTGATCTAAAGCGCAAGGTTCCATATCAAAGACGCTCAATTAAATGTCTCAGACACAACAAAGGCGCGCGCACACACACACACACACACACGCGTGCACACACAAAGCCGCTGCCACGTTACAGCGAGTGAGAAGTGAAATGCGTGTCGGGAGGAGTTTTTCCTTTGCCTTTAAACAGGGAGCTCATGCTGCATTTACATAAACACTTTTGATTCCTGTAAAAAAAAGAATAAAACCGGAGCGAGTCTGTCGTGTCAACCCACAGCTCCTTCATCTCCCTGAAAGAAGATCACTGACAGAGTGCATCATGGCAGACATTTTCATTGGACGATTAACTGCTTCACCGCATTATTTTCTTTTGCCTGTGTTGCGGCATGGTTTCTAACCAAACCTCCCCCCCCCCCCTTTTTTTTTAAGAGAGACTGTTGCAGACTGTTGTTTTTACAGAAAGAGGGCTGCATATGTTTCTGCACTTTTACTCAATAAAAATACAATTGTGCAGCATATTGTTTCTGCAACCCCCGCCTCCTTTACGCACACAGCCTGCGCCGAGCTCCTCGAGTGTCCATTTTTAAAACCGCAGTTTCTGCATGGCGTCCTCCTCCGTCAGGAGCGATCGCATCGAAGAGACACAGGTGCCGGCTGGATAAGAGCTGGTGTGTGCATGTGCCTGATCAAGTCAATTCACCAGTCGCTTCGTTCTGAATGGGGAAATGCTGAATGCTTATGCATCTGGCATGCGGGTTAATGTCTGGGTGGTAACTCACACGTCAGCGCGTGGAGCGGAACCGTTTAACTCAAATCAGACTTAATGGCCCCGCCATTGTGTCACGTTTGAATGCTGTGTATGCGTCTGCAATGCGTGCGTATGTACAGTGTGTGTATGCTGTATACCACATCTGCTCTTGTGTATGTGGAGGTGCCTTTGTGTGTGTGTGTGTTATATATTTAATGTGTTACCGGTTTATCCAACCATGAACCTGAGGATGTGCACGTCGGCATGTATGCGTGTGCCTACAATGGCGGACTTGAGGCTTTTTTAAATGTGTAACTGTGTGTGTGCGTGTGCGTGTCAGCGTGCGCATGCGCGTGCGTGCGTACTATTTACGTGTGTGTTTATGAATGTGCATTTGTATAGCGATCAACTTGAGTGTTTCCAGTGTGTGTGTGTGTGTTACAATGCGCATGTGCGTGCATGTGTGTGTGTGTGTTTGCTCTACGTGCGCCTGTAGACAGACCAAAAAAAGCGGCAGCGGCGGCGGCGGCGTCAAAACAGCGGGAGGAGGATCCGAGCATCTAATGATAGAGATCGGCGACAGGGGAGAGACACAGACGCAACATCATAAACACATGCAAATGAAATCCAAAAAGGACTGTGATGTGCCGAAACACTGAGCGGCGCCACACTCTCAGCCCGCTGTGTCGATCTTAACAAGCGCGTCGCGTCTCACCTCCACCCCTCACCTGGCCCCCCTCATCCTCCCCTACCTCGGCTTGCTTACTCCTCCGCCTCTTAATTTGGCTTCACGCGTGCCGTAGCACCCCAGCTGTGAGTCCCGGTCTTGTTGTGCTGTTGAGAGCCACACCCAGGTGCCAGTGTCTGGGGCTTTGGGATTCGCCAGGTGTGTGTGTGTGTGTGTGTGTGTGTGTGTGTGTGTGTGTGTGTGTGTGTGTGTGTGTGTGTGTGTGTGTGT
>JAOPJI010000002.1:11703172-11718038 GCA_027122695.1 Merluccius productus | reverse complement strand
ACACACACACACACACACACACACACACACACACACACACACACACACACACACACACACACACACACACAAAGGAAGTGAGTCACTGGCTATGATATGATACGGTGAGTGTGTGGGGGGGGGGGGAACTTTGAAATTATATGACATGATGATGTGTCACTATATGTGCTGGACCCACTTCACTTGGACAGGTGTGTGGGGATGATGATGGGGGCATAGTTGAAGCTCAGATAGGACCTGGTGGGTTTTTGGTTCCCATTGGACCTGGTGGGGGTTTTGGCTCCCATTGGACCTGGTGGGGTGGTGAGATAACGAAGGAGACGAGTCTGGTTAGTGATTTATTGAGATTTTAATGTGGTGGTTATCTCCGGTATCAGCGGCCCAACGGTCCTCTCAAGTCTCAGCTGGGCGAGCTGCGGTCATCCGGTATAATCGGCCGGTCCGGGGGGTCGGCGATGCGCCGGTCCATTCCTGATGATCATCAAGTGTATCTCCTTGCACGTCACTCGAAGCTGTTTTGTTTTTTGGGTGATATCTCGGCCGGGTCAGGTCAGGTGTATCGCTTGATGCAAAACAGAAACATTGTGGCCGCAGTACATTTGCGACTGGGATACGGGCAGACCGCCGTGACCCTGACCCACCCCCCCCCCCCCCCCCCGGAAACTTGTAGAGGCGGCAGCATTTGCAGCCTCTGCAGATCACCTTCTTAAACAGGTTGAGGTTAAGCTGGGACTGTGCTCGTCTTTCATGTTCTGCCAGGTTTATTAATTCCTTAACTATTTTCTTGTTGTGTATTTGCCTCCTTAGGTTCGACTGGATTTTCAAGTGATCGTGTCGTCGCCTGCCAGCGGATCTGAACATGATCTAACATTGAGGACAACAATTTATTTTTGTCCTCTGTACCCTCGGGATACGCTTCCCCTTGATCACCTCAAACTTGGACTAGTTCCTCTAAAACAAGTCTGCCAGTGGCCCTTTCTAACCCCTTTCCTCCCCCACTTCATCACCCCCCCCCCCTCCTCCCCCCTTTCCAACGAGCGCTATGGGTCTCGCCTCGGACTCTGCGCTGCAGTCCGTCCTGCTGCTCCCCGTTCATCTAGTGGTGTGGCTGTACTCCATCATATCCTTCCTCCCGTGGTACTACATTACGGACGCTGGGACAAAGAAGACGCGGGCCACGCGGCTTAAGGCCCGAACCACCTCGGGGAACCCGGAGGGGCCGTATCGGTGTGTGGACAGCTTCGACTCCCTGGCCAGAGAGGACTTCCCTGGCAAGGACACCCTGGACAAACTGTTTGAGTACGCCGTGCTTCGCTTTGGACAATCCAACTGTCTTGGCACAAGGGATGTTCTGAGTAAAGAAAATGAGGTGCAACCCAGCGGTAAAGTATTTAAAAAGGTATGCCGGTGTGTGTTTTTTGTCCTCCAGTTTGTTGTTTGTCAAGCGTTGATCAATCATTCATAAAAAATAATAATAATAATGGTGACATGATTCTCCTTCCAGCTGATCTTGGGGGATTATCGCTGGCTTTCATACCAGGAAGTGGACACCATGGTTAGTCATTTGGGATGTGGCCTGTCTGCTCTGGGCCAGCAGCCCAAAAACACAGTGGCCATTTTCTGTGAGACCAGAGCCGAGTGGATGATCACGGCTCAGGCATGCTTCAGATTTAACTTCCCTTGTAAGTAGAGGTGCACCTAACAAGGATCACACAAAAACTCCCCAAGTCACACTGCTCTGTATCAGTGTTGTACATACAAATCTTATATGTGGCATATACTATACACGGGTTAGTTAATACATTAATACATTGACTATTAATGTAAAGTTGGCTAATGTACTGATAGTCCATGTGACAGTGATCTGTTGAAAGAACAATGGGTGAAAGAGATGACTCATGACTCAGGATTTCCAACTTCATGAAGTCATGATCAGTATGCACCCATAATTGAGGCTTTACAATTCCTAACTGATTGTTCATGCAACAGTGGTGACCTTCTATGCCACCCTGGGAGAGGAAGCAGTGGCGTTTGGCCTGAACGAGGCGGGAGTCACACATCTTGTAACCAGTGCTGAATTACTTGAGACTAAACTAAAGGTGAGTCTGTACCACTTGATGTCAGGATGTACAGTGTTGGCAATGAAAATCCGCATTTGACATTTCCAATGAAATGTTTTCTTTGTTTCTGTCAGGTTTCGAATAAATTCAATTAGTTAATTTGTTCATTTCTTATCCAATTAAATTAAATTAATAGAATGTTCAACCAAATGCAAAACCATTATAATGTCAACAGTAAAAAGCAATAATTGCGTTCTCAGAAGCTTTAAATATACACTTGGTTTGGTCACTTGGTTTTTCTGAAATGCATGGAAGTGACGGCACAAGAAGGATGCTGTAAGTTTAATACATTTTCACAAAAACATGACTGCCTGGAGGGCTCAAGAATTGTAATTCACTTGTGGCGGGGAGTTAACATTAATATTGTAAGCAAAGATTTTGCCGAAAGTACTGCTGATATCTTCTCAGTAGTGGTTCCTAGCCGTGGCAAGTATAGGCAACTTCCAAGCGAACACCTAGCAGTGCTGCCACCAGCCATTTGGCAGGTAGAAACATTCTTGGTTACACATTAAAAAGCTGAACCGGTAGATTGTTTCCACTCTGGGAGGTAAAAGACACCATCCTAAAAGTAACATTTGGACCCTGCTTCCAAGATCAGCAACTAGATATGGTGTGCAGGATACAAAGCGGTTTTGACTAGACCTCTTTGTACCTCTTTGTGTGGTTTGCTGTGCTTGCGTGTGTAACGGAGGGACTTTATCTTCACTCGTCATTTACATTCAAACCTGATTAGATAAACAATGCATTCTTGCATTGTTTATCTGATTATATTGTTAAACCGATTGTTTGTTGTCTTCCTCCAGAATGTGCTATCAGACGTCCCAAAGCTGAAGCATATTATCTACGTGGACCAGAAGATGGTGAGCACAGAAGGCTACCCAGCAGGGATCACCATGAACAGCATGCAGGCGGTCCGCGAGCTGGGTGCAAGGCCTGAAAACCGTGAGTATTTGGCCCAAGGTTTGAACCTTCTGTGTGGCTTTTTTCACATTACCAGAGACACAGATGACTCTTATCCCAACAATATGGGACTGTGTGTACTAGGGATGAAAAACGGTGAGCGAATAATCGATTATTCAGGTTCGCCGACAGAGTCAGAAATGAACACCTGAACACCATGCGGTAGAAATATTCCTTTTTGCGGCATGAAATCTTTGCAGCTGCATTGTACCCGAAATATTGAGAGGTGCCAAACAGCTAAACGTCTAATGATGCTGCAGCCAATATTATCAATAAATTGGCCTTACATTTTAATGATCTGAAAATGTGGAAGCGTGGATCTCCCGTCGGAGCGCACATCCACCCTCTCCTCTCGCCTGTCTCCCTCGCGCATTCAATGACATGCCTGATTATCTACCGCCAGCTTTGGTTATTCCATTAAACCCAAAGCTTTTATTCCCTCATATTTTCGCGTGACACAAACAAGAACCAGATTCTGATATGGCCGTGTGCTTTGACTTAACATCTAGTTTAAGCTTTGGCTGTTCGAGATTAGGGATGGGCATTTGAAGGCGTATCAATATTTGAATATTCGCACACAAACAAATCGAGTAACCGAATAACAAAACAAAACAAAAGAAAGTGTAGCGCACTCATTATGTAGCCTGAAGGGCTTCTGTGATCTGGCCTTCACTAAACAAATGTATTTGTTTTCCATCTATTAGTCAAATGAATAAGGAAATCAAATCCAATGTATGGATAGATGGATAACTATGTTTAAGATCAAAGAACACTAACAAGTTTTTAAAAAATAACAACAAAACAAAAAGTTGTTGACCCAAAAATGACAAATCGGTTTTTGCTCTCATGAACGAATAATCAAATAACCGATTATTCACATCCCTAGTGTGTACCTCATTACGAAGATGTATTATACAACAGGTAGTTCCGACCAAGCAATTTGATTGGTCAACTAGACATTTAGACCGTGCTCAAATGATTTTAGATGCATATCGTAAATCAGCAGGTAGGAGTCGGGGCGTCGTGCTCAAGGGTCTCTATAGGTAGACTGCCCACCCTGGGGTTCGAAGGACCTTTCGACCGGGAAGTTGGACACTCCAGCCACTAGATGTCTGTCCTACCCCTGTCTTCCAGTGAGTAAGCCGGTGATGAAGCCCCAGCCGTCTGACCTCGCCATGGTGATGTACACCAGTGGCTCCACCGGGAGACCAAAGGGCGTGATGATTATCCACAGTAACCTCATCGCCGGCATGACGGGCCAGTGTGAACGCATCCCCAATCTAGGGTGAGTAAAGTAGCAATACCCACCAGGATTTTGCAATTGCGTCAAATCGGCTGTTTTTTGGATCGCAATTTAGCCATTTGCACTCATTCCCCCTAACCTTATCGCAAAAAACACACAAAGCATCTCATATTTCACCACAACTTTTGAGCAAGGCTTCCGTGCTTTTTACCGCAACAATCAGAAAGAAACCTGGAGGGACTGAGTAGTAAAGATGGTACTTGGTGCTGTCCCTGACTATTATTCATTAGTCATTTACCAGATGGTTTTATCCAAACAGACTTTCGTTACATGTCATTTAGGAGCCGGTAGGGCTCCAGGTATGTCCACGGTACCCTTTGGATATTGAGGATTGAACGTAGTGCAGGATTAATAGTGTAGTGACAGGATATCCACTACACTATCCGGCCCCCGGCTTTTTACGGTTGTTGGCAGGGGTGACCAAAAAGCCCTGTCGTTTACTATTATTTGAATATCATTTGCATAGCATTTACATTTGACTCACTGCGAATGCCTAATAATTCCAGGGTTTTTGTTTTTAATATTTTTAAATATAAAATGGCCAGCCACACTGCAACAAAAAAAATGGACCCTAACCTTTTTTTAAATCTATTTTTCCCACCAGGCCCAATGATACATACATTGCATACCTGCCCTTGGCTCATGTTTTGGAAATGACCGCAGAGATCTCCTGCGTGACATACGGTTGTCGTATCGGCTACTCTTCCCCACAGACACTATCAGACCAGGTAACCCCGCTGTTCCACTGCTCCCATGAAGTCTATATTACACTAGACGTAACCACACGTACATTTTGTTGTTTCCACGATGCAAACTGTCAAAGAGATTCATATCATGATGGGTTTTCTCCTCTGTGTATCTAGTCCACCAAGATAAAGAAGGGAAGCAAGGGAGACTCCTCCGTACTCAAGCCAACCCTGATGGCAGCAGTACCGGTAAGAAACCCTTTTTTCATGCACCACCGTCTGCATTATCCATCCTTTTATTGCTCCTCTGGCCATCTCCTTCTGAGCTGGTCTCCTCCGGTCTTCCTGATGCTGGGTTTTCGACCGTTTCTCATCCTTGTTTATTTTACTCATCACCAGGAAATCATGGATCGCATCAACAAAAACGTCATGAGTAAAGTGCAGGAGATGAGCTACATTCAGCGCACCTTGTTCACGCTGGGCTACAACTACAAACTGGAGCAGATCAAGAGGGGCTATGATGCGCCACTCTGCAATGCGTAAGCACCCGACCAGTTTTATTCCATTACACATTGACTAGAAGCTATTTCCACTGTACGCACGGACACACACACATAAAGTCCACTTGGTGTGAACAAAGCTGTTCCAGCATGTTCATGGCTCCCAAGGCACTGAACCCGTCTGTCTTCGCAGGCTGCTGTTCAAGAAGGTGCGCGGACTGCTCGGCGGGCGCGTGCGGATGATGCTGTCGGGCGGCGCCCCCCTGTCCTCGGTCACTCAGCGCTTCATGAACGTGTGTTTCTGCTGTCCAGTGGGACAAGGCTACGGCCTCACCGAGACCTGCGGAGCAGGAACCATCACAGAAGGTAAGAAGGCATCTCCTTTTTGGGGATCCAGAATACGCTTTTATCCAAAGCGATAATGTGATCAAGGAACAGGAAGGGGTCGGGGCACATTGGGATTTGAACCCAGAACCTTTCAGTTGGGAGTCGAGCACCGGCTGGTGGAGTGTGGTGACAGTAACCCAATATGTTTGTGTTTTTTAAATTTTTATTGTATAGTTGCAGACATCAGCACCGGTCGAGTGGGATCTCCTCTCATCTGCTGTGAGATCAGACTCAGGGACTGGGCGGAAGGTACGGAGAAAATGCACGTCGTGTCACATGACAGGGTCATGTGATTACCGCACACAGTGCAAACATCACATGATTTACATACTACATTCCAGGTCCACATACTAATGACTTTATTATTTCCTTTTTAACAGGTGGCTACACCAAAAAGGACAAACCACACCCCAGGGGGGAGGTGCTGATCGGTGGGCCCAACGTCACCATGGGTTACTACAGGCGTGAGAGCAACGATCAGGACTTCTTCGTGGACGAGGGCGGTCAGCGGTGGTTCTGCACGGGGGACGTGGGAGAGATTCACCCCGACGGCTGCCTCCAGATTGTGGGTAGGTGTGAGTGGGTCGGGCCGTTCGGTCCCATCCCCGTCCCCGTCCCCGTGGCTGTCTGCAGTCACGCCTCATATAGAGCTGGTCTGTGATGCCTCATTTTCAACACCAATTAATTTTTGAGGGTTCTCGTACTCATGAGGTGCACATGGCTCGTATCAAATTCCACCGTGCTAATGCGCGGTGAATGCGATTGCATTGTTTCTTTTAGACCGTAAAAAGGACCTGGTCAAACTGCAAGCGGGGGAGTACGTATCGCTGGGCAAAGTGGAGTCGGTGTTGAAGAACTGCCCCCTCATAGACAACATCTGTGCTTATGCAAACAGGTGAGGAAACTTCTTGTTGGTCCAGGGAACTTCCATGCAGCAACAGCTGGCCTCCGTAGCACAGTTGCAAAATGCGACCACCACCTAATACAACCATATTCTTTGTTCGGCAAAGCTCAATATCCGTGCGACCACCTAATTATTTGTCTCGCATGAGTCTGTCCACAGTTTTGAATAAATAAACATGATATGATAAGCGGATATGATAAGCTGAACAATTTGCATAGTAGTCACACTAGTTTCAATAGTGTTTTGTTTTGTTGGGTGATTCAAAGATAATTTACAATGGGGAAACAATATACAATGGGGAACATAAGTCACCTTTGGTACACCCCGGGTAAAACAATGATGCATGAGTTAGTTGTAAAAGTTAAATAAAATAAAAACAAACTGGTCTGTTTTTTTTTCTCCAGTGACCAGAACTACGTCATCAGCTTTGTGGTGCCCAACCAGAAACAGCTGATGGCACTCGCCACACAAAAAGGCATTGTAGGAAGCTGGGAAGAGGTCTGCACCCACCCAGACATGGAGAGACACGTTCTGAATGAGATCAAGAAGGTTGCTGCTACCAGTAAGAGAACGTTTTGTTTTTTTAATGTTGCAAATTTACTAATAATGCTTAATATTTCTAAAAGTAGCTACAGAGGTATTGCGCTTTCATGTCAAAACACCATTCCTACTTTTGTACCTTTTCCAGTAGTATGGTTTTAGCTACACATTGTTGCACGTAGCTTGATTTGCATTTTGATAAAAGGGAAACAAAAGTGCTTTTGATACAATGTGCATGTCAAAGCCAAAAAAGCTTCATGTGACAGGTGTGGTTAATCACTGAACCCAACCCTCACTCTATA
The DNA here is from genome assembly GCA_027122695.1 of Merluccius productus. Classification (NCBI taxonomy): domain Eukaryota; kingdom Metazoa; phylum Chordata; class Actinopteri; order Gadiformes; family Merlucciidae; genus Merluccius; species Merluccius productus. Next base: position 11,710,336 of record JAOPJI010000002.1, on the reverse strand, counting down.
TAACCTCTCCTCCTCCGTCTAGTTAAACTGCAGCGGTTTGAGATCCCCATGAAGGTCCACCTGAGTCCTGAGCCATGGACTCCAGAAACCGGCCTGGTCACCGACGCCTTCAAGCTGAAGAGGAAAGAGCTGAAGAACCACTATCTCCACCAGATAGAGAGAATGTATGGGGGTAAATAACTGTACCACTGTCCCTCTCGCCCCCCTTCTCCATCAGAGCAACTCTAATGCCATAATGCCACTCTTTTCATGTGTACATAATATTTGAAGTAAGCCTTTCAGGTCTTCAGCCATTTGTGTGAAACTAACAAAAACTTAAAACACTCAATGTTGTGTTTTGACTGAAGCTCGTCCCGAAAGGTTTCCGGTTAAACTAGATCCTCACAGGGACACACCTCCACCGGACCACTTGTTCATTTTTAAGGATCTCGGATGACCACGACAGCGCTTAACTGCCATCCTTTGAAAAACCCTAATGTGTTGAAGTTATTGCACTAGTTGTTCCATTTCTGTGTGTAGCGTTTTTCTAAACCATTCTAACTACTTCCATTTTAGATATTCACGTCATCCCTAGAATTAAATTCAAAGTCTCCATTACACTTGCTGTGGTGGCTTTTTGAAGTAACTGTGCCTTTTTTGTCTGCAGCAGTGCCCGTGTTTAGCTATGAAGAAGTAAGTTGCACCGAGATAAAAAGATTTTAAAAAATAAATTAAAAAAAATGTTGCAAATGTACTGTTAAAAGAAAGGCTCAAAGGTCATGTTTACAAGTGCTGAGGGAAAATACTGTTGCCGTCAAGAACTTGCAAGTCCAGTATTGGTCAGGGAGGCTCACGTCTCCACTCTCCATGCGATCCAGTTGTTTTCCTGGCCAACCATGAAGTTGCTTTTACATGTTTGTTTTTGTCCTAATGCATTGGAAATGTCCGACCAAATGTATAGGCTTAATTATTACTCAGGAAGTTCCCAATAGATTAAAATGTTTTAATATATGAACTTGGCTAGTAGGGGGCTGTTTATGTAGAAAGGAAATCCACTTAACTGTGTTCTACCAAGCTCCTTTTACAATTATTTATTAAACACCAAGCAGTCGACAGTTAACCATTAGGATGCGTTTTGTTTTTGGCATATGCCGTAGTGGTAACTGGTATACGGTTTGTGTACGATACCTCAATTAGGAGAGGACTTTGGTCTCAAATGCTGCCAAAAATGTTCAACTGTCTGGAATGTCTGATATTTTCCATGCGATGTCTATTGAATTGTTCCCTCAAATCAGCTCCCTTTCCAATGGGTTATTCTGTGCTGTTAAAGTTATGCCATCATTAGGAACACATGCGTAGTTCAAAACCTTTAGTCAATAAATGTCATTTTGTAAACGGTATTGTGACTTATTTTATTTCAAAATCAAAAATATACATCCTAACGAACAAACACTGTTGCTATGTTGAGTTAGTGGTGGTGGGGGGGGGAGAAAGAAAAATCCTAGGGAAAAGTTTAGCTGTTCCAGTCCTGGAAACGGAAACAGTCACTGGCAATCTTCCAGACGGGGTGCTCGCTGTTCGGCGACGCCTGCGCTGTGAGGAGGAAGTTCTGGTTGAAGAAACGCTGTTTGTTCCCCTCGAATTTAACGACCCCACAGCTCACCACCAGGATCGTCGTCTGGCCCTGGGTCGCTTGTTCTGTAAAACCATAAACAAAGTTAAACATCAACTGCTTTAGGACTCTACACTGGGAATTGGTGCATAAGTAAAGCATAACCAGTAGGGCAGTGAATAACACTTCCCTAGAGACTCACTCTCTGTGAATAATGTGTCCTCAACTACATGTTGATATGTTAACGTATGGATAATTAACACTATATACCTGTCTCACACTTCCTAAAGCCACCTTTTGGTGGTAGTGTACCTGCACCACCAGTTTGCTTACCAACCAAGTAGAGGGGTGGATGATGTACTGCTGCTGACAATGACCAACAGTATATGGGAACATCTAGAAAGGCAGAGTACCTTTTGTTAAAATGGTCTTCATTGATTTCAGCAGTGCTTTTAATACCATACAGCCCCACCTGTTGGTGGATAAACTGGCAGGTCTAGGGGTTAATCACAAACTCATAATCTGGATTAACAGTTTTTTAACAAACAGTACTCAACATGTTAGGTTTAACTCAGCCATCTCCACCTCTAGGCCCATTAATACCGGGGCCCCTCAAGGGTGTGTTTTGTCCCCTCTACTCTACACACTCTATACTAATGAGTGCCGAGCTAGCACATCCACACACACTTTCTTCAAATCCGCAGACGACACTGCCATTGTGGGGTATTTGAACCCAGATAGCTCAGTGCTAACCAACCGGTTTTGAGGAAGAGGTGTGTGTGTGTGTGTGTGTGGCGTACCCAAACTGTATGCCTGTGTCTTAACTGTGCTGCACCTTTGACCACACAAATTTCCCAACTCTGGGATAATAAAGTATACTGGCCAGGGACACAGTTACCAATGAGTAGATATTAGCTACTTTCGTCTATATTGTAATATTATTGTTTTTTATCGACGTAATCAGCTGAAATTAAAATATTCTTCCGCGGTGCTTTGAGCATATTGTTTTTGCGTTGTCAAGGAAGCGTCTGGTCGATCGCTGATTTGACCGTTGTTGAGACGTGTGTGGACCAGTGGTTCCACAACATGGTACCGCTCATTTAAGTGCCTCACACACACACACACACACTGTCTCTCACACACCCTTGCACATTCACAGTCTTAACCATGGTCTTATAATAACCTTGAATAATAAGCATCTGTTCTCTCTCTCCCCAGACCAATGCGCCAATGCAATGCATCCATGCACCAATGCATGGTTGACATCACTTCCTGGACCAACCAGGACACGGAGCAGTGTCACCATGGAAACGGGCTGAATGAATCATCCAGTGGAGCGTTTGTTAATATGAATGGGCCTTATTATTATTATAATATCTTTCTTCATCAATCGGGTCTGGGCCATTGATTGGTTCAGCGCATTAAACCAGGTGTTCTGATTGGTTGAGGGCATTAGAGGCCTAGCATGGCTCTACAGGTCTGTACACTATTTCTGTAACAAATGTATAATGGCGATCGCTGCTTTGGGCCGTGAGAACCTCTGGTGTCAAATGTTTCTCAGATAAACAGATTCAACATTTGTATGTATTCCATCCTTTTGATATGAATAAATAATGCTATGAAAACAGAGGTGTGTGTGTGTGTGTGTGTGTGTGTGTCAGGAGTCACCGTGAGAGGGTGGGTCTCCATGGAAATATAACTTGATAAAATGATGTCTCTTTGAAATGTAACAATTGTCATGTCAATTGTAACCTCTGAACACGTCAACTCTAGCGGAGCGGAGTCAGATGTGGGTTATCAGCGCTTGAGACCTGGGGTCATGTCCCGCCAAGGTCGGTCCCTGCATGGAAACCTGTTACCATCTTGGAAAGAAAAATGTCATGTGACTCTAATGTCAATTATAACCTCTGATCAACACAAACTCAGTGTCTCTGTGGCGCAGCGGAGAGAGCTGTTGACTCTCAGCCCCTTGGTTCAAGTCCCACTGAGGTCAGACTCTATGGACGTTTTTGAAAATGTCACAACGATGCCCTATGTCTCTGTAACACAGCAGAGTCGTGTCTTGGTTGCGGTCACTGGAGGCCCCGGTTTGAGTCTAGCTGCAGTTGGTCTCCATGGTAGCCTAATGTGTTTTTGGAGATGTAACAATGTTGAAGTGTGAATTTAATGTCAACTAAAACCTCGGTGGCACAGCAGTGAGTGCTCTTGGTCAGCAGCTTTAGGGATCTGGGTTGAAGTCCCACAGAGTTCAGTCACTAAGGAAATCTAAAGTATATTATGAACGTGACGTGATGATGTTCTGTGAAATGGCGGAGTGTCACAGCAGAGAGAGCACTAGGCTCACAGCCCTCAAGTCCATGGTTCAAATCCCATCAGTCAGACTCCAGGAAGCCTAATACCTCAATTGGAACTGTTTAAATGTAATGGTGTCATGTGAATTGTAATGTCAATGACAAGTGTCACTGTCTCAGTAGTGCAGTGGAGTGAGCTGTTGGTCAACACTCATAAGATCTGAGTTCTCGTCCTGTGGAGTAGGGACAGTTCACAGTCTCTCTGATAAAAACCTCTTATTTCTAAGTAATGTCAATTGTAATGTCAAATATAACCTCCAACAGGTACTGGCAGCTGTCTATGGTGCAGAGTTAGGACAACATGGTTGTCCATCTCTGATGATGACCCCCCTCCTCCCTAGATTATTTTCATAGGTTGTTCACCCCCCCTACTTTTTTTCAGGGATGTACATTTTTTTAAAAGCTTGGGGGGGGTCATCATCTACTACTTCATTAAAATTACTTTCATCTCAAACCACGCACACAAAAAAATGTCAAGACAGCGTTGGTTGTAACACCCCCCCCCCAGCCTCCGTGAAGGGGAGGATGGAGGGGTTCTGCTGACATTGAGGCCCTTTTAGGGGGATCTTCTTCTTGGTGCCCGTATGTGCGGGGACTCGAACCTGAGCCTACAGAGTGTTCACCAACAGCCCTTACCGCTGCACCACCAAGATGGCAGGTAGGCCATGGTCAGAAGTTGACTTTAAGATTCACATCACTTAGAAATAAGAGATATCCGTAACGTTCATACAGTGAATTCCCATGGCAAGTAACCTCGGCAGGATTTGAACCTAGTTCTCCAGATGTTACCCAACAGCTTTCTTCGCTGCACCACCATGGATATCTTCCGAGGTTATACTTTACATTACAATTCACATGACATCATTACATTTAAAAACAACATTAGCATCCAACCGAGACAAGCTTTGGTGGGACTTGAACCAGGGTCTTCTGCACTGACAATGAACAAGTCAGTTGCTGACACGTGGGTTGGACGTTAAAATCGAATTTACAAATTCACATGACATCGTTTTCAAAAATGTAACATATATTGGGATTCGATGGAGACCTGCCTTGGCGGTAGTTGAACACAGGCCTCCAGACCACCAAGACACCGGCTAACAGTCGGTGGGAGGTTATATTTGACATTGAAATTGACACGACATCATTACATTTCCAAAATGACATCATTAGGTTAGATTTCCATGGTGGTTGCCCTCGCCTGGCAACTCCACACACACACACACACACACACACACACACACACACACACACACACACACACACACACACACACCTGTTTTCATAGCATTATTTATTCATATCAAAAGGATGGAATACATACAAATATTTCATCTGTTTATCTGAGGAACATTCGACACCAGCAGTTTTCATGGCCCAAAGCAGCGATGGCCATTATAGGTTCATTACAAAAGTACTGTACAGAGCCAATGGGAACAAGAGGAGAAAGCTTTTAGCTGCTGGTTAGCAAACTCCCTGTTAGACAGAGTTACATATATCGGTCTATCTGACTGATATTGATATAATAATAACAGCATGGTATAATCATATTATTATAATAAGGCCTGTTTATATTAACAAACGCAATTAATTCAGTCCGTTTCCATGGAGACACAGGCGGCATCCTGCTCTGTGTCCTGGTTGATACAGGAAGTGATGTCACATCTTTTGGTGAATAGCATTTTTTCTTAAAAAAAAACAAAAAAGTCCAAAAAAACAGCAGTTACCAAGATTTTTGCTATTAGTTAACATACTTTTGTGAATCCGATTTGTGGTGCTTGTAAGTGACACGCCCTTGACACTGGGAGAGAGACAGAGAGAGAGAGAGAGAGAGAGAGAGAGAGAGAGACAGAGAGGGAGGGAGGGAGGGAGGGGGAGAGAGACAGACAGAGCGAGACGAAGATGCATTATATATAGACGTATACCATATATTGTTACAACCAGCCTAGAGGCACCTGGCCAGTCAGGTGGACAAAACTCAGGTAAACACATAACATGTGTCTGGTCCACTGCTGATCTTATAGCTGCCACCTGGCAAGCCAATCAGAGACCAGAGACCATACCCACGCATACAACCAATCACACACAAACACACACACAGGGAAATATGAACAGCGGGAGGGTCATTAACATAAACACATAGCTAAAAATATGACCACTGGAAATAAACACACACACACCATATAGATGATGTTGGTATATTGGTGTATATATATTATATAGATATATTATAGTTATATACATTTTATATACAGATGTATACCACTGCAGGTGGTACGTGGGATTTTATTCATGAAATAGACACATTTACAATAACAGAACAAATAATATAGTTAATTGAAAATAAATATATTATAAACATTGTTCAGTACATTGCTATTGTTAGTTTGGGATATATATGTACTTTATCCAAACGTTTCTTTTGTATTCAACTATCTTGCTAACATTATTGTATAGGATATCATGTTTTTATTGTGGGATGAAGGTGTGAATGAATTGGCTCCGTTCCTCATAATATGGTCCAAGTGCGCCCTCTGCTGGTGATCCGCGAGACTGGACAATTAGCGGCCTCATCAATAGCGACTGAGCCGAATTTTAAGTGGCATCATTAAAATATACAGTAAATAAGCTTATCATTTCATTGTAGTCTTTTAACATATGAACCTACATAATATTGAACTATTCGATATGAATCCGTTGTTGCATTAAAACGACTTTGATTGTCAGGGCCCACCACACGCCCGGCCAGTAACCCCCCCCCCACACACACACACACACACTCACACAAACACACACACACTTTTTTAAAAACTTTGAAATAAAAATGTTGATGTTTATTTTAAACTGCCAAAAGAGAGAGACACACACTTTGGGTGTCATGGTGTCTGAAGGATAACAGATAAGGTGGTCGCTCTGCCCTCACACATGTAGTATAAACATTAAGAAGTAGTAGGCTACACAGTGAAGTGGACAGTTAACAACACGCACATATAATATGGTCTGGGTGAATACTCAATTCTGATTGGCTGGAGGGTGTAGGTTAAAATGTGTTAAAGGCCGTGGTGCAGGTTAAACACCACTTTCGATTAATGGGTACATAAAGCACTCAAGATATGTATATACAGTTAGAAATGTCTCCAAAATTGTGTTAAAGTCTAGTTTTTGTCGTTTTTGGTAGCAACGGTTCTTTTTAACACAATTCGGCGATGACGTCACATGAGG
>JAOPJI010000002.1:11677042-11690440 GCA_027122695.1 Merluccius productus | reverse complement strand
GGGGGCTTTCGGTATTTTGAGGCGGACGGGGGTCTGCTAGCCGCGCGCAGCGGCGGCAGCGCCACCGACGCGCCGGCGTCAATTTTTTTTGACAGCCGCCGACCAGGAGGCTCTCCTCGCCGCGGCGGCGGTGCTGGTGCCGGTACCGGTGCCGGTCCGGTCGCCACGGCCGGCCGGTCAATGTGAGTCCACGTCCACGACGGTCCACGATGGTCCCGGTTCTGCTATCGGGTGGGAAGTTTATCGCGCTGTGATTTGGCGCCACTTTTTTTTTTTTTTTCCTCTCTCTCTCTCTCTTTCCTCTTTTTCTTTTAATTTTCTTTTCTTTTATCTTTTTTTTTTTTTTACACTCTCCACTCACTTGTCAGTGATCAGGACCGCCTGATCGATAACGAGGACGTCCCACTCGCAAGGCAACGAATTAAAGTGTGTGTGTGTGTGTGTGTGTGTGTATGAGCGCATGCTTCTGCTTTTTTTAAATATATATATTATACATTATATATATACGCACATGTGTGGTACTGCTAGTGCACCAGTGTTGTGTCTGGGTGGGTTGGTGGGGTGGTGCCACGTATTTGGAGGGAAGACGCCGGTAAGGACGTGCCTGCAGCCGCTCTGAAGGACATTGTGTGTCTGTGTGTGTTGTTCTCCATGCACAACACAACACAACACAGCCATCTCTCCAATGGGAGGAGCTTGGTTTCCATCGCTACTGATCTCTTAACCGTCGAGTGCCTACATTAAAAAATATATATATATACGTATAAATGATGGCGATTGCGCTATTGACTATTTCTCGATAGTCGTGTATATTTGCCATGAGACGTGGATGCAAAACAACATGCCGTTTAGCTGTTGTATGTTGCATCTCGTTTGACCTAAATATCTGTATGAACATAACAGTGCATTCAGTCTCTAAATCCCACTGTTTCTTGTTGATGTTGATGCTTCGCTGTGATTGGCTGAGCCGTGCGCGGGGCGGATGGGCCATTGCCATATATGGCCATGAGGAAGACCCTTTCGCGCTGGCTTACATGCTGCCCGTAAACTAGGGGTAGATGACAATGAGAGGCAGCCAATGGGAGTGCAGCGTACTTGACAGGCCCGCTTGTGCCCGCCCCCTGTTACCATGTGAACGTTTTTTTTCTCCCCATTGAACATTGTCATATAATGTTTTTATATATAATATATTTTTTATATATATGTATATATATATATATATAATGTGTGTATATATATATAATATAAAAAAAATGTATTATTAAAAAAAATTAAGCATTTGTTTTGAATCTATTAAAAACTTGCAATGTGATTGTCTCTATTTCTAAATGGATGGTTGTTTTGTTTCAGGTCACATGCAACGTCTTCTGGCCTTAATTTTATGAGGGTCTCCAGCCAGTCATAAGTTGCAGTTGTCCAGAAGATGTTACAGAAATGATAGCGGCACCAGAAATACCGTCAGACTTCCCCTTCCCTCAGTAAGTGGCAACCTTTGACCCTGTGTGCGCTACGTTCACGAGGGAGTCTGGGTGGGAGTGGATGTCTGATGGTCTTTCTCCTCTTTCACAGGGACACAGACACCCGTTTCTCCTCAGACACAGACTTTTCAGAGGAGCCCGATGGAAGAAGTACAGTCTCAGCCAAAGGAAAGGTACTACCTGACTCACACTGTCACTCTGCCCCTGGGATTCATGCCCAAGACTTCCTGCTACCTTAACATTTCTATAAATATTCGTGAGCATATTAATATGAACACAAGCAAGTATGCTTAACCCCTTTTATTTTTAAGTTTACAGTTGATTTGTCATTTTCAGTTTCCAGGTTTTTGGTATCTAATTCTTATAGCGGATGCCGCCCATGTCTCTGTCCAAATTAGATGTCTCTCTTGCAGTGTTACTTTCAAATAACTTATTATACACATGGCTGGGCGATATGGCCAAAAAGGTTATCATTTAATATTTTTCAAATCAGTTTTCATTAAAAAACTGAATATTAGGCTAGCCCATGTACTAACTTTGTAAAATATGAATACATTGATACATGCATGACATTATTTTATGCCGTATAACATTCTTTCATTATCAAGTCTCTTAAAACTGTACATTATGTGGCAGATCACTACTACATAATATAGATCCACAAATATACAACATGATACACGCTTATATTATGGTTTGGTTTTTATTTACATGCGTTTGTTTCATGTTTCACGAATGGCTGTTGCTGTAGTGTCTTTGTAGGTAGAGGAAAATTGACTCAAAAATAAATATCGGAAAATACATCATACATTCATCATCGTTATCATGGAAGATTTTATCGTGAAAATGATCAAGATCATTTTAACGCCCAGTCCTACATTTCACCAGCACCACAGCTAAACTTAGTGTGCAAAGTCCAACTAAAAATTAAAAAAAACAATTTTAAGATTGAGGTTTTATAATTTCTGTGACAAGGTATCTAAAGCAGCAGGATTGTCACTTAAACTTGCACAACATATTGTACTAGTGCCTAAAATGGCATGTTTATATTTTTGATGTGTGGACAAAACATGGACAAGTAACAAAGCCTACTAATGTGTCGTAGATCCTAGAATACAACACTTGGAACAAAAATCTTGCCCATCTGGTACCCTCAGTCAACACCCAAGTTCAACCTCACTAAAGGACTGTCCTAACTAACTGTCCACATCCTTCCCCCTGTCTCTCCAGGGAGGGAAGAAGGGGAAGAAGGCAGTGGGGGAGAAGGGGAAAGGAGCCAAGGGAACGGGGAGGCTCAATGGCCACCATCAAGAGAACGGCATGGAGAACATGATGCTGTTCCAGGTTGTCAAACTTGGCAGGAGTGCGATGCAGGTACTAACTCTTATCCTTTTAAAACCCTTGAACCAGTAACAATCTTGGTTCCTTAAGAGAGGCTATTGGGGTTTTAACAAATGTGTTATCTTATTTTTTCTACAGTCTGTTGTTGATGACTGGATCGAGTCGTATAAATCCGACCGAGACGTTGCCCTCCTGGACCTAATCAATTTCTTCATACAGTGCTCGGGCTGTAAAGGTGTGTGTGTGTGTGTGTGTGTGTGTGTGTGTGTGTGTGTGTGTGTGAACAAAGTCATTTGAAGGATGGATTATGTGATTTGATTGTGTTTGATCAACTGTGTGACCGAACTGAGGAGTGACCCTGTCGAATGCGGTTTCTCCCTCTTGTCAGGTGTGGTCAGTGGTGAGATGTTCAGGAACATGCAGAACTCTGAAATCATCAGACGAATGACAGAGGAATTTGACGAGGTAATAAATGAGCCATGATTTGTTGACATTGTCGTCAACGATATTTTGATCAGCTTTAAGACATTTAATTGGCGGTTTACATAGATGCATGTGTAAAACAAAGGTGTTAAACATTTCCTTGTAACTATTTACATGCCATCTCCTGTTTGTGTTATAGGACAGCGGTGATTACCCTCTGACTATAGCGGGGCCCCAGTGGAAGAGGTTCAAAACCAGCTTCTGCGAGTTCATTGCGGTGCTGGTGCGACAGTGTCAGTACAGCATCATCTACGATGAGTACATGATGGACACGGTCATCTCCCTTCTCACCGGACTGTCCGACTCGCAAGTCCGCGCGTTCAGACACACCTCCACACTGGCAGGTAATAAAGAGCCACAGGCGTAAGCTGAACTGCCGAGTGTGTGGTCGGTACAGTCGACTCCTGATCAATTTACGCTTGTATTTCCTGACACTGCGCCGCCATACCGAACGAGAGAATTTAGCGATGAATCACCTTCGTGTGTTCTTACGGTACTACGGTTGTGTCCTCTGCCTAGCCATGAAGCTGATGACGGCTCTGGTGAATGTCGCTCTGAACCTGAGCATCAACATGGACAACACACAGCGCCAGTACGAGTCCGAGAGGAACAAGATAGTTGCCAAGAGGGCCAACGACCGCCTGGAGCTGCTCCTGCAGAAACGCAAAGAGGTAACCAAAGACAGATTTAATGTTTGGCTTTGATTAGTGGTGCTTTGCAATCTATTAAGGGATAATGGAAGAGCTCTGTAACCAATGTGAAGGCTCTGACTCTATTATAGACTATTAACCCATTGAAAGCCAGGAGTGGTTTTGTATGCACAACCTCTAGGGACTTGGTTCAGTACGACTGGCAGCCACAATTCTCAAAACATGGAAATGAGCTGGAAAACATTCTAGTGCTACTTATTTGTCTCATATGCAATGCATATTGTCCATGGCTAGGCAACAATAAGCTTTATAAGTGGGGTCAAAAGTTATCTTGTGCAGTTGAACGGTGACCTGGTGACGACTACAAGACCGTAGCCTAGTGGTATATAGCTCATTGTTACTGAGCTATTGCATTGTAATATACTATATACATGCTATACTTCAGATATGGCAAGAGACATTACTAAGGCTTCGCCCCTGTGCAGGTCATTGTGTTTAGGTGTTAAGTAATGAAATGTACATTGGCCGCTTAGCGCCAATTGCATCAATACACTCCCAAGACCAAAGGGCTTTTTATTGGGTCGTTAGATCCGCTCCGGCATTGATGTTGACTCCACTCGCCCACCTCTATCAGTTTAACGCCACCGTAGGTACCGGAGTGTCACGGTGCCGGCTGTAATTCTGCTAGCTTTGGCAGTTTATTCAGTTATGCAACAGCAGGTCCCACTGGGCATCCATCTGCTAGCACACACTCTGCTGCCACACCACGGCAGGGTGGCATAGTTGGCCGTCACACACTCCCTTGTTATGCTAACCATGCCTTGCAGTCTCTCTCTCGCTCTTGCTCTCGCTCTTGCTCTCTCTCTCTCTCTCTCTTTTCTCTCCCCCCCTGTTGGTACCATTTGACTAAACTATTGTGTTCAATCGAGTGCTTTGTTGTTCATTTTCCAGCTCCAGGAAAATCAGGACGAGATCGAGAACATGATGAATGCCATCTTCAAAGGAGTGTTTGTTCACCGATATCGGTATGAGGTTACATATTTCAGCGCTGTTGAGTATATTTAACTCCTGATATCTAATTTGATGCCTCATTGCACTAATAATGTATGTGCCTCTTGTCGACAGTGATTCTATAGCGGAAATCAGAGCCATCTGTATAGAAGAGATCGGGGTGTGGATGAAACTATACAGCGACGCCTTCCTCAACGACAGCTATCTGAAGTATGTGGGATGGACCATGCACGACAAGGTGGGTTATGGTTAAATTTAAGTGTCGTTATTTTAACTGAACCTGGTGTGAACCCAGAGGCTTTCGTCCTCACCGCTGTGCACCTGACGTTTCAGCAAGGAGAGGTGCGCTTGAAGTGTCTGACCGCGCTGCAGGGTCTCTACTACAACAGAGAGCTCAACACAAGACTGGAGCTGTTCACCAGTCGCTTCAAGGTCAGCGCCACCTGCTGGCCAACTTAAATCAACACATAGTTGAAAATAGACTAGTACCAAAACATGAAGTCAGTGAGTGACTAATATCTCAAATGTGTGTCTGCATACCCCAACTAAATGTATGGCTCTTTTTCTATTCCACGCACAGGACCGCATTGTCTCAATGACCCTCGACAAGGAGTACGATGTCGCAGTACAAGCTATTAAACTGCTTACCCTTGTCTTGCAGTAAGTAGCATCCACTCTTGGTTGTCTTCCAAAACGTATGCGTTAACCGACAAACCTGTATGCACCGCCCCCACCGTCGTTTGTTTTATAGAAATAAAACCCATTTAGTGTTTTTTTGCATGTCAGCGCAACAATATAAACATATATATATTGTTGAAGTAGTGCTCCTTTGCTGCCTTGCACTTGATCTTCGCCCGGTTCCTTTGTGGGGGGTTTTTTCTCTGTTTTGCGTTCTGCATTTTGAAAAGCCTGTTGAAAAAAAGCCTTGTTCAACGTAAGGGGAAGATCTAGGCCTAATGATCTAATGTTAAAGATCACATTAAGCGCTCAACAAGTATTGAGGGTCAATTTCTGCAAAATGTCATTTGCAGACATTTTGTGGTTTTACTGCGGTGAGGACATTGTCCTCGTCCTGCGAGAGTGTCTCTAAGAGTGAGAGTGGACTATGTTGCACATGTTGCCTGCCAGCAGATAACCAGTTGTCAATTCATGATACTTAAATCTTTATCTCTTAAATGTAATACTAAATATACAATGTTTTTAAGAATAGTTAAATAAGTAAATGATGCTACACGATAAGTAGAAGGCTTCAAATAGACCACGTGATTGGTATCGACCGATAAAGCTTCCAGCGATCGGGTAATTGCTGAAAGCGACAAGTGTTACGTAAAGTGGACTATCGTTTGTAAAGGTAAGCGTGGTTGGCTGAACCTGTATGTCTGTTCTGTTTGTGTCCACAGTAGCACAGATGAGGTGCTGAGCCCAGAGGACTGTGAGAGCGTCTATCACTTGGTCTACTCCGCTCACAGACCTGTTGCCATAGCCGCCGGGGAGTTCCTCTTCAAAAAGTATGTTGCACGTGAAACCCTGACTCTTCAGTATTATAGGAGTAGTAACATAATGAAGCCACTCAAGGTTATTTACACAGCATTTTAACACAACACGCACAGCTTGAAAGGACTGATGTTGCAACTCTGGCAATGAACAGAGTGAGGCAGAGGTCAAGAAAGAGGGAAAAGCAGGTTCAGGAAGGAAAAGAGTAGACAAGGGGAGGTCAATGTCATCGATAGGTACGCACCCCCCCCTCCCAATCTCCAGGAATAGAAAGCAGAACGGAGAAGGGTGAATCCATCGCACCAAAGTTTAAAGTGCGTCTGAAAACAACGCTTGTATCTTTATCACCTGTCGAGATTTACAATTATGTCTTGAAATCTGAGGCCAGGTTGCGATTGTATATGTCTATAACTTGTCTCCGTTGGAAGGGCCTGGCTATTAAGAAAACTTTTTAGACTTTTTAGAAAAGACATGGGTACATACAGACATACTGACTTGTGGGGGGTGTGTGTCTCCTTCAGACTGTTCAGCCAACGGGAGCCAGAGGAGGAGGGCGCCCCTAAGAGGAGAGGAAGACAAAGCCCCAACACAAACCTCATCAAGACCACCGTCTTTTTCTTCCTCGAGAGTGAGGTATGAAGACCCTTCCCCCCCCATCCACACCGCGTGTCCCCAGGCCTTCAGCCTATTGGCTACTGTATAGGCACCCAAACATCCACCCTGAATACAGGTTTGCATGTCTCTCCTCAGCTTCACGAGCATGCCGCCTACCTGGTGGATTCGCTGTGGGAGTGTGGAGCAGAGCTTCTCAAGGACTGGGAGTGTATGACCAGCCTACTGCTAGACGAACCTCTGCCCGGAGAAGAGGGTACAACACACACACGCACACGCACACACACACACTCATTGGCCTCATCCAAATACTGGTGCTGTTGCCTGGTGTTTGAATCAGGACAGCGCCATGTGTCCATTGTTATGGTAATTCCAATATGAAAATGCACGCATCACAAAGTGTTGATGGAGACATTAATACGCGCGTTGGTTGTATAATGTTACACTGAAATGAAAACTGCTGACTATTTGGTATTTGAGGTGGCATGGTTGAGTAGTTTGTGTGCTGACACAAAGCCTGCAGCGTAGCTTGCTGTACGCGCTGTTCCAATCGCAGCCAAGCTGCCATTCCTAACATTAGCATGCTAATGAAAACGAAACATTTACCTTTGACTCCGACTCCTACCGTAGAGCGAATAGACATTAGGTGTGGAAAAAAAGCTATTCATTTAAGTGTGGCAATTTTTTTGTAAACGATTTTTATTCCCTTTTTATTTTATTGTATTTTGTTTATTGTTTATTGTTTTCACATTAAATGCATACAAGAAGTACACTACATCAACAGCATGTAACCTTCCCTTAAACCCTCCCAGTATAGCAATGATGCTGCGGAAATAAAGTCACAAAGACTTACTGACATACGATGTGCATTGTTTCTGGAAATCTGCCTCATGATATACAGTCTCTAGAAGTGTATGATTCACCTTTTCCCCATGGTCTAGTATTAATAAATATATTGATTTAATAAATAAATAATATAGAAGTATCGTGATGGTATCGAATCGGGAGATAAGCATATCGTCCCAGCCCTAATAGACATGCAACTCAATGTTAAGTGCCGCTGGCTAGTTTTGTATGTACATTATATCGTTTAAAGTTGTACAACTCACTTTTGTCCTGTGTGTTTCCTGAAGCTCTGACGGACAGACAGGAGACGGCTCTGATTGAGATCATGCTGTGTACGGTTCGCCAGGCGGCCGAGTGCCACCCACCTGTAGGCAGAGGCACCGGGAAGAGGGTAAGGGCCCATCACAACAATAAAACATTACTAACGAGACACTAGCTGATGCTGAGGTACTACGGTACACCATTAAAGTGCCTTAATTGAACAGGAATTGGCTCTGTCATTGGGTGACTCAATTATCCACCATGGGGAATGAGCTTGCAAGCTGAACACACTGTATGTTGTCAGGTAATGACGGCTAAGGAGAAGAAAACGCAGCTGGATGATAGAACCAGGATGACAGAGCTTTTCGCGGTGTCGTTGCCCCCTCTGCTGGCCAAGGTGAGTTACAGTCTTTTCTGCTCTAACTTGATGATGCTGGATTTTTGTTAGTTTAAAGTGGGGTACTTAATATGCGTGTGTGTGTTTCGTGTGGCAGTACGCTGTGGATTCGGAGAAGGTGACCAATCTGTTACAGCTCCCCCAGTTCTTCGACCTTGAGATTTACACCACAGGGCGTCTGGAGAAGGTACAAACAAACCCATCAGGGAATACAAAAAAAGTTCAAACTTGCTGTTGTTTTTTTTCTTTCCCCCCCCCCCCCGACTTCAACCAAAGTCATTTAAGTCAGTACGCCACCAGCGCAAACCTGCCCGGCTTATTTAGAAGTGCTCTCACGTGTCGGCTCTCTCACTTTAACATCCCACTTATTCCCCCACCCCCCCAAGCACCTGGAGTCTCTGCTGCGTCAGATCAGGGAGATCGTGGAGAAGCACACGGACACAGAGGTCCTGGAGGTCTGCTCCAAGACCTACCATGCCCTCTGCAACGAGGAGTTCACCATCTTCAACAGGGTAGACATCGCTCGCTCCCAGCTCCTTGACGAGCAGGTGGACAAGTTCAACCGACTCTTGGAGGACTTCCTGCAGGAGGTGAGGATGCTGGGGGGGGTCACTGTGCAGGGGCGTTGCGGGTGAAGTGTTAGTGTTAGAAGTGCTTTGTGCGCACCGCAGCGATGGCGTAAAGTACTCTACTGTCTCTCCCCAGGGCGAGGAGGTGGATGAGGATGACGCCTACCAGATTCTCTCCACTCTAAAGAGGATCACTGCTTTCCACAAGTATGAGACTTAACTGCCTCTATATGTGTGTACACGTGCACTGAATTCCCTCTACTCTCATTCGAGTTTCCCGTCTGGGATTTATTAAAGTACATCTTATCTTACCTCTCTTCAAACCCACCCCCGTGCATTTTAATCTGTACCGGAGTCCTTGTATCATGACCGTGTGTGCTCATGTACCTGTAGTTTAAATGACTCTTGGTGCTTCTTTTGCTCTCTCAGTGCGCATGACCTTTCCCAGTGGGACCTCTTCACCAGCAACTTCAAGCTGCTCAACACGGGCATCGAGAACGGAGACATGCCAGAGCAGGTGAGTACGCCCCCGCCGGTACACAAGGTCATCATGCGGTTATGCGCATGTCCTTTAGCAGTTCATCCCGACTCACTGACCACCATGTCGTTGTTGTTGTTGTTTTTTGTGTGAGCAGATTGTGATCCAGTCACTGCAGTGCACTCACTATGTGATCCTGTGGAACCTGGCCAAGCTATCCGAAGGCAGCTCCAGAAAGGTACACTATGCGTTGCTGTGGCCAGTGTGTCTGGTCGGTTAGTTTGCACCGTTTTCAATGCGCCGCATTCATTTTGTACGGAGGTATATTGTTCATAATCGTTTCATTGTTTTTGGTGTTTTCAGGAGGATATGGTAACCCTGAGGAAGCAGATGAGAGCGTTCTGTATGATGTGTCAGCGCTATCTCACCAACGTCAACACAGCTGTCAAAGAACAAGTAAAGCCACGCTTAAATCTAGTGCTGAATATCATGCCGTTGTATACTTTGTTGCTACTAAGGTGATTTAATGAATCTACGGTTTAACAAAAAGGCTGTAAGAAGCTCTCAGTCATAGAGTTGTTGTTTTTGCGCTTGTGCCTGTAATTTAAATGTAGCTCCATCCCTCCAATTCTGATTCCATCCCAAGAGAATCTGTGCAAGGTTTTTATACCCTGTTCTTTTGAGTTCTTACCAGCAGAATATCAAAACTGGTCCAGATACATTTTCGGCTATCCCAGACGTTTTTGGCGTTTAATATGTTTATTTCTCCCCTGTATGTGCCAATGTAACTCGCCAGCTCCTTCTGTTTTATTTAAAGTGCAAGTAGTTACTCCCACTCAGTTGTTGGCTCAACAACAACCAAAACGTACTCAACCCTCTGGTTTATAAAGCCACGGGCCAGACGCTACTGCGCTATCTGCCACCGAGGCCTGGCAGTGGAGTATATAAAACATTACAGGCTTTGTCATTTATTAATGGGCCAATAATATGGGTGGTATGCCCTTTGACCAACTATACTTTTTCAGCTATAGTGCAATTGAAGCATGGTCGAGAATGTTAAAAAATACCATACATACTTTTAAATTATTAACTTGTCAACAGAATGTATAATCAGTAAAACATTGCAACAGAATGTATAAATGGTAAAAGATCAAAGCAAGATTACCTGTTGGGCTTTCCTCTGTAATGACACTGATTGAGTTGATTTTGTTAGCTTAACATCCTTGTCAGGCTGTTGAATTAATGGAGACCCGGAGGCGAGTGTAGATCACATCTTCTTTTCATTGAGAACATCCAAACCTCAGGCTGTAATCTGGCTCAAATGAGGTTAAAAGGCCCTCTTTGTATCGGTGTACCATCCATGCCTCCAAGCAAACCTCCCTTTTCTTCTTCTTCTGTGTTTGAAAAGGATCAGTCAAGTCGGTGTTTTGTTTCCTCAAAGTTGCACGGCAGCAAAGGGGGCTTTCTCTTCATAAAGCTCATTTCCTGGGTGTGCCGATGTCTGATGCACCACCGACACAGCTCTAAGCGTCTTCCTCTTCACTCTTTCCATCTGCAGGCCTTCACCATCCTGTGTGATGTGCTGCTCATCTTCAGCCACCAGATGGTGTCAGGGGGCCGGGAGCACCTGGAGCCCCTGGTCTACTGCCCCGAAGACTCGCTGCAGGCGGAGCTGCTCTCCTTCATCCTCAACCACGTCTTCATCGACCAGGACGACGAGACAAATAGCACAGGTAACGGCTCACGTTACGCCTTCCTATCCATTATGCCATGTGGCGGAGGAAATGGAGATGCAATGGAAAGCTTTGCCAAAGTCGAATCTGGTAGTATCAGAGTTCATTCTGTGTGGATTGTATGTGTCAATGGTCACTTAAAGCAATGAACATGGATCTATAAAATCGATTAAACGTTAACAAATTGTTGTTAGTATTTGTATATATAACAGAGCAGTAACTGTTAGGCCACTGTGCTTGCACTTTCCCTGAACCTATACTGTTTTCTAAAATCTTGGTGAACTTGGTGCTGCGGAAAGGTCATGGCACTTTTGTATTCAGTGAACGCATTTTTAATCAGAGGAGTAGCACATTCCTGCAGCAGCTTAATACGTGTAATGAGAACCATGTGGTGTGCTGATGTTTGTGCTCTGGTCACACCGCCAGATGGGCAGCAGGACGACGAGGCAGGAAAAATAGAAGCGCTGCACAAGAGGAGGAACCTGCTGGCCGCCTACTGCAAGCTCATCATCTACTGTGTGGTAGACATGAAGACCGGCGCCGACATCTTTAAGCAGTACATGAGGGTAAGGCATCGCTGGCTTGCTCCATCCAGGAAACTTGTTTCTCAAGTTTAGATTTTACAGGTTTCCCACAGTCATGAAAATCCTGGAAAACATAGGGAATTTGAAATTATGTTTTCCAGGCCTGGAATTGTTTTGGAAAAAAATGGCGTAACCATAAGCTCTTGGAAAAGTAATGGAAATTCAATACCATGTTACCATTTTATGTACATTTCAAAATGTAAATGACAGGAGTTGTAAGGTGAAAATAGACCAGAGACATGGCGTGAAGGTTGCTATTTTTTGTGCAATTCCAAGTTTGGTAGCCACAGTAAAACTTTCAGAACTTTTATCTATTACACCACTGAAATACAGGTAATCGAAATGTGGTATGCATTTATGGAAGTCATAGAAAAGTTTTGAAATTGACTGGGAAGATATGCGTGGGAACCATGATTTTACCACTTTTACAAAAATGGGGCGGGAAAGCTTAGTCGCCAGGGTTCGAGGACACTGGGTATAGGTGTCATCTCTAACCCCTTTCCTGCTCTTTAATAACCTGAATTCCCTGCAAGTCACTTTAGATAAATAGCACCTGTTGCATAATTTGATGTTTGTCTCCAGTATTACAACGACTACGGCGACATCATCAAGGAGACGATGAGTAAAACTCGGCAGATCGACAAGATCCAGTGTGCCAAGACGCTCATCCTCAGTCTGCAGCAGGTCAGTACACCAACACAACTCTTTCCCACCCTTCAAAAAAAAAAAACAAGACGGTGTAATCCACAGGTGTGAACGCTTGACTTTATTTAAATCCCTCATCTCCTTTCTGTCACCCCACTCCACCACCTCTAGCTCTTCAACGAGATGCTGTCAGAACTGGGTCACAGCTTTGACCGCTCCTCCTCGTCGTTCTGCGGGATCAAAGAGCTGGCCCGTCGCTTCTCGCTCACCTTTGGCCTTGACCAGGTCAAAACCAGAGACGCCATTGCCATGCTGCACAAGTAAGACCTCACCTCCTCACACCGCCCTCCCCCCCCCACGCCGTCTCTTGTTGCACTGCGCATATCTTAGATTACCGGCCTTGCTGCGGGGCGCCGTCAAAAACTGGAGACAAATGACCCTTTGGTTACTATGTTTCCACTGTGTGTGTGTGTGTGTGTGTGAGCCCGCGGTATGTCCTGCCCTTTAGCGAGGCTTAGTCGGGGGAGCCCTGCCCCGAGGTTGCCCCCTGTGGATTTGGCACTTCCATTTGTAAGCACGCGGAGTGTGGAGAATTCGCCGCCGTCGGAAGCCACCTGTGTTCAGAACCCAGAGATGTGTGTATTATGAGAGGTCAAAATTGGTTCCACACGGCAAAAAAAAACGATGGGAGGGGGGAGGGGGGAGTGAATTATGACATGACGCACTGGGATTGACTGGTTTGGCCTGTGTGTGTGTGTGTGTGTGTGTGTGTGTGTGTGTGTGTGTGTGTGTGTGTGTGTGTGTGTGTGTGTGTGT
>JAOPJI010000002.1:11647112-11657112 GCA_027122695.1 Merluccius productus | reverse complement strand
AGCCGAATCTTCTCTCTCTCTGTTTACTGCTGTGGTTTACTCCCCCGGTTGACTGTTTCTCCCCCGGTTGCCTGTTTCCGTCGCTATGGCTACGTCATCTCGCTCTGATTGGTCGTAGCGCTAACCTATTGCGTGCAGAGGCAGTTTGAGAGACGATCCTCCTCCCGCCCCTCGGATCAGCCGAGGTCTATCGGTCGACGCCAGACTGTACATCTTAAAGTTATAGGACGGTTTATCAGGCGAGACTCGATGCGCTTTACATAAAACAAACATTTAACAGTAAGAATTGAAATAAAATAAAATAAAAACTACAAGAAGAATAGAAAGAGAAAGAAATAAAATACTATAATAGAGCAGCAAGGACATAGTGCAAATGAAAGATTACAATTTACAATGGAGATCTCCACATAATGGAGATCTCCATTATGTGGAGATCTCCATTCATTTCCCTCATAGAGAACTCGGTGTGGGAAGAGGTGCGGTCGTCTCTCCGGTGTTATTATTTAACCCGATGATTCCCCCCCCAGAGGTTATCTCGCCGGCAAACAAACACACACACACACACACAATAGTGACTCCGCTCTGTTTGCTCATGTGCAGCTCCAGCGGGCCAAGCTGGTCAACGGGGCGGCGGACGTGGAGGCCGGCTCCGGGAGCGCCATGCCCCAGAGGAAGTGGCACGGCTTCATCTCGCCCATCTTCCTCCAGGCGCTCACCCTCACCTTCCTGGCCGAGTGGGGGGACCGGTCCCAGCTGACCACCATCATCCTGGCGGCCAGGGAGGTCCGTCTGCACCCTTTCAATGCTCTGTGTGTGTGTGTGTGTGTGCGTGTGCGTGTGTGTGATACTTTAGATGGGGCTCCTTGCAGCTGTGACCATGTGACGTGTACCATCTCGTTAACAGTGGTCAAATAAAAAAAATGAAAAAATGCATTATTATTATTATTATTATTTTAAAGGATCCATTTGGAGTGGCAGTGGGCGGGACAATTGGACACTGTCTCTGCACGGGATTGGCTGTCGTCGGCGGGAGAATGATTGCCCAGAAGATATCTGTCAGAACGGGTAAGCGTCGGGTCCCTAGTGGGCCGGTCCTATAGCCTTCACTACACTGTGGTGTCGGGTATCTTTGGACTAAAGCGGGTCAAAGTGTGACAAAGTTGTATTATTCTCCCACATTATTACATAATAATAAACCGATGTGTTGTCATAGACAACGGTGTTAAGTCTTAAATTGTATTTTCTGTGTGTTTTTCTTTTCCTGTAGTGACCATCATCGGAGGAATCGTTTTCCTGGCCTTCGCTTTCTCTGCGCTGTTCATCAAGCCGGACGCAGTGTGAGCCGCCGCCGGATGACCTCATATGTACATAACTGTAAAGCTCAGCCAGTGTGTCGGGAAGCTGTATCTTTGCTTATGTATATGTGTAAATGAAAGTGTGACTTATGGAAGTGTGTGTACGTGCGTGCGTGTGTGTGTGTGCGTTCTCTCTCTCTCTTTAGTAGTTTTCTCTCTCTAGTTTATGACATGCGTCCGTCTCGCTCCGTAGTTTTCCTCGTCTCCTCCTTCGCCTTTTATTTAATGTCGGCGTTTACATTTAACCTGCGCCGCGAGCAGTCGGGTGTCAGTTTGTGTCACTCTTTTGTCGTTTCTTGTTTTGGTTAAAGGTGAACCACTGCTAAACCCATCAGCCAGCACACACACGTTAGGATACAATCATTTTGTCCATGTTACAGTTATGCAACAACGACGCCTGTTGGATCATGTCTGAAATTAACGACGCTTATAAATTCAACCTATAAAATGGCCGCTACCGGCACAACTGGTGACGGTAGCCTCGCGTGCAATTTGACCGATGAAACGACATCTCGTCGAGTCCTACAATTAAGTCAGTTTTTAAGGTCGAGTTGAACACCCTTTTTTAAAGCAGTATTTTGTATTTATGTTCTTTAAATGGTAAAATACTTTTTTTTTTTCACCTTTTTTAAAATGTATGTACTGTAGTTCCGGAAGCGGCGGTTAGCGGTGATGAGTGAACGTCACCATTGTCAGCAATGCTCCTTTTGTCAATATTTGACAGGTTGCTTCCAGCTGTGAATCTCAAGTATCTGACACCAATGTATAGTCGATGTACAAAACGCTCTACAAAACTAAATGTTTGGGTTTCCAATAACCCCACCCACCTCAAAACTTTGAAACATTTTCAGACTGTTTTTGTGTGCAATAAAAAAAAAACATACCAAACCAGTTTTCATTTGACTTTAACTTCAGGGACCGGAAGAATCGGTGATGCTATGATTTATGAATTGTTTCGCTCTAGGAAACAATGTTTCCAGAATCACGTTTCTCCACAAGTCTTTGTAGCTCTGCTTAACATCACGTTGTTGGAGAAGGAATATGAAATCTATTAATTAATTAATATCTATTTGCACAGTATTTCTCTAGTGGGACCTCTTAGCGGTTAGCAGCAGGTGGCTGGTTGGTGATGTGAGGAGTCGTATCTGCAGGAAGGTCCAGAGTACTTCTTTTACAGCAGTGCCTGAGGCTACGTTTATAATGTATATATATAGTTTGATAAGCATCAACAGACTTCAGCTGCTGCGGTCCAAATAAACATATCATTACATCAGGAGTATTTGTGTGTCAACGAGGGTTGGTAAAAACCTCCGCCTCATCCTCATCCCACATATAAAACACTTCCCCTGTGTTGTGTGTGTTAACATATGCTGCACTATACACTCTGCTTTCTTGAGAAAAAAAAAAGCAACAAATGACGGTGTTGAAAATAATTTTATACACATCTTTCCTTGCCATCATAATTTAGAACATATCTGCAGGTGAACAACAGACTCGGTTTAACATGAAATCACAGGTAACAGGATAAAAATATGACTATAAATATGAATATATTGATGCATAGCCACTGCGTCACCGCATCACGAGGAATTCAGAGGAAACCAACTGTACTGAGTGGGGGGTAAACAGTCTTCAGGCTCGGATGTCACAGTTTGTTTATGTCCTTTTGAAAGGGAAGTCTGGGCTTAGTTGTCATGTTATACCGCCGGTGTACGGGTACACACACACAGCTCTGTCTACTTTGGCAATAGAAAAATAATTATAGTTGGATGATTTACTCCTATATGCATAATACAATGTGCAAAATCCACCACACCCCTTCATAAAAGTATAGATACTTTTGCGAGTGATACTTTATTACATTCATTCATGATATTGCACAACCTACTCCCTGTCCAGAAAACTAATAATGAGTCAAGAACTCTGGTCCACCATTAATGACAAAACGGGGTATGAACCTAATTGTCCTAGTGATATTATTTTTTAAATACTTCTCTGTCTGTGTTGAGTGTTATTAGCCAGCTGACCAGCAGGGGGCGCCATTTCTCTGGGACAGACTACAAACCCACCAGTAAGTAAGATTGGGAACATTAAGGAGAGGATGCTCTGTCTACAGCATCATGAGCAGAACGGATTGACGTGTTGCCCCTGGTTGCCCATATTGACAACTATAGCAAATAGCTAAAGAAAGCTACACATGCCAGTCCTGAAGTCAACAAGAAACTGTTTGTTGTTTACTTTTTGTAAAAAAAAAAAAAGGCAACAAAAGGAAAATCTAGATGTATATATAGATTATTACATATCTATAACAGACAGCCCAGCCTCCGTGTTAATGTATGTGCTGCTGTGATTCCATAATAGCCATAATGATTGTCAAATATTTATCACAACATCTTGGGACTCTTAATTGTTATTTGTACTTCCTGTATGAAGCCCTCGCAAACAAAACAACATCCACTCGCGGAGGTGAACAATGTGTCGCTGGATTTCTTGGCACACGATGCCAGCCATTTTAGAAACAAAATATATGGAGGATGTGTAAAAGAGGATGTGCTCTCGCTCCCAGGGGACCCAATTGGAGCCACTCGCACCTGTCGGACCTCATTTGCGAGAACCAATCAGAACCCAGTAATCGGTGATGCCTTGAGTGGGCAGTGGCGGTTATATTTAGTATTTCTTGTTGAGGTGGAAATGAGGGACTTTTGTGGTTTCTGTAGTTTGGCGAGTAAGTCATCCTGGCAGTGTGTGTCGTGTACGCATGACACCTTCAAATAAGACTTGATTTACTCAAACGTGATGAACGTCCTGCGATGAGCCGCCACGATTAGTCTGGACGCCACGCCGGCTCTAAGCTCAGCGGCGGAAAGAGCAGCAGCAGCCGATCAGTCTTGGGGTTGTCCATCCCAGCGCCCTTACTTTGAAAGAGCTGCCATCTCTCATATGCTTGTCACGGCAAAGGATGTGATACACGGATGTTTGACTGCCGCCACTATTAACTTTCAAGTAGGTTACTACATGTAGGCGACTTCTTCAAAAACAACATTGGCCAATGGCTTCTGGTCGCCGCTGATCAGGACACAAAGGAAGTGAACGCTCCCGTCTGTGTGGGTTGGACTTCTTCAAGCCCAACCACAATACAATATGGACACCTTCCACTACTGCCTCGTGCTCAGCATCTCTCCAGAAATAAATAAATATTGTGTTTTTGCTCCCGCAGGAGGTGCATCAAACGGGCTGGAGATGTGCAGACCGGTCGGCATGTTGCAGATATGATATCTGCAGTTTCAGTCTCATTCGGAGTTCAGACATGTCTAGAGCGAGGACTTGGGGATGTTTACCCATTTATCAGTCAAATAATGTAAAAATAATGGCAAATGTGAGGCATGATATTAGATGAGGGGGTCGGTCCGTCTGCAGGTTACACATCACCTCACTTGGCGATTTGCTGAATGGACTTCACTAGCGTCCGTCTGGTTCTGAGCAGTAAGTGCTTCTGAAAGCCTCTTTGGAGCAAAAGCTAAAACGTCAACGTGTCTCGGTTTGAGGTTTTAGAGACGACCGTCGAGGACGAGGCGTAAAACAAACCGTGACATCCCTCCGGCCCAGCAGCACTGGCACAGTCCGCTATGCAGACACACAAACAAACAAACAAACAAACATGTCCCCCCCTACGAGAGAAAGGAAGTCCGTGGAAAAGTCAGCCTTCGAGGAGCTCCTTCCGAACACTAGAAAAAACAGAACCGATATTCAAAGCTACAAACAACGGACTACACACGTTTCATGCGTCATATAAAATATTAATTTCTCTCTCTTTTTCACCGTATATTTACATCTTATATTACACGTTACATTCTGTACATTAAAAGTCGACTCTACGTGACATTCTGAAAAATATCTCTTGACTCATAGTTTCATTTGCCGCGGATAAAACAACACGACGCCCGCTGGGAACCGGCCGGGTCGGCGCAGTTCATTCTGAGAGGTTTCACCGGAGCACACACACACACACACACACACACACACACACACACACACACAGGAAAGGTGGCGGCGGCGGCATTGGCGGTCGGTCCGTCCATCAGTCTGGGAGTCTGCCCGCCTGTCACCATGGAAACAAGACCCCCGCTATGGAGAGTACTGAGGCATGGTCGCATGCCCTCTCTCCGCCGCCCTTTGCAGCCGCGCAGGAGCCCCCCCCCCCCCGGGGATCTGGGGGGGTAAGTTCACGCAGCAAAGCATCCTGGTTAAAAAAACAAACAAGCGGTGCCGCCGTTCGAGTCCCCTCCTGTCGCCTTGGAGACGTGGTTCTCGATGCCGAACGTCCGACCGCCCCCAAGAAAGTCCAAACCAGAGCACTCACCTGCGACAAACCGGTTTCCGCATGACTTGCGGGCCCGTCGCTAGGTTACTGCGTGGCGGACCGCTCCGACAGACTGTCAGTCCTGTGGGAGCCGCGCTGCTGCTGATGTTGATGTTGTTGTTGTTGTTGTTGTTGTTGCTGCTGTTGTAACTGTTGCTGTTGCTGTAACTGCTGTTGTTGTAACTGCTGCTGCTGCAGCTGCTGCTGCTGCTGCAGCTGCTGCTGCTGTTGCTGATGCTGCTGCTGCTGTTGATGCTGCTGCTGCTGCTGCTGTTGTTGTTGCTGCTGCTGCTGCGGCGTGGCGGTGAAGCCGCCCTGCTGCTGCTGCAGCGGGAAGGCCGCCTGCAGGATGAACTGCGTGGACTGGTTGCCGTGGAGCAGCCGGGGCGCCTGGGGAGGGGAGGAACAACGAAGGAAATAAATGGTTGGACTGTAACCCGTCTTTCTTTCGCTTCAAATGTATTTCGACCAATCATGTTGCGGGGAGCGGGGATCTGTAGATGCGTGTTACATGGAATGGGCCTCTACTGGAAACCGGCGGAACCACGACAACCGTGATACGGCGACCATTAGCCATGATCCAGAAGAGGACTGATACCTAAATCGATAGCATCATCTTCACATCGGTAGATGATGTCAGCATCACTCGGCCAGCACCAGTA
Organism: Merluccius productus; assembly: GCA_027122695.1. Classification (NCBI taxonomy): domain Eukaryota; kingdom Metazoa; phylum Chordata; class Actinopteri; order Gadiformes; family Merlucciidae; genus Merluccius; species Merluccius productus. Next base: position 11,650,735 of record JAOPJI010000002.1, on the reverse strand, counting down.
GACTAAACTTTCCCCATAGCCGGTGAGAAGATAAGCTAAACGTCCTGTCCGGAGACCTCCGGAGACCAACGTCCTCACGCATTGTGTCTGTAAAGGTTTGAAAACAAACGTGTGGCCACTATAGAAATACATTAGTTAAAATTGTGTGGTAACTCCGCCCCCTCGCAAATCCCGGTTTCCAGCCCAGGCGCTGTGCAGTCTCCCCCCAGAAGTTCGGCTATAGCGTCGTCGAACTTCTGGATCAGAGATTAGCTTAACGCTAACGTGCTGAACAGGAACACACAATAACTAGTGCCGAGTTTGTGTTCACTTGTAGCCTTTTACGCGCTTACAGATCGCAGACTCCGGCGACGCATCTGTTGAAAACAAGAAAGCAAAAACGCCCCCGTCGCCCAGATTTGAACCGGTCAGCTCTCCTACTTTAGATGATCCATCCTACGTGTGTCACCTGCTTCTAGAGGGTTTCCCCGTTACCTGGAGGAACTGGGTCTGCTGCTGGGCCTGCAGCGCCGTGCTCTGGGCCTGCGGCGGCGCTCGCTGCTCCGGCGCCGTCTGCTGCTGGGCGATGCTGATGGTCTGCGTCTGGCCCTGCTGGGGGGCGAAGGCCGTCACCACCTGGCCCATGAACATGGTAGTGGGCACCATCACCGCGCTGCACGCCATCTGGCCCGTCACCAGCTTGGTGAGGAGCTGTTGGCCGGCCGGGAACCTGGCAGGAGGAGGAGGAAGGAGGGGTCATGTGTGAAGCACATGGCAAGGCGGAAAACATGGCCGACACGTTCGCAGACACCCGGGTCCTCCTAAAAGGGACGCTGTGTACCTGATCTGGCCGGAGCGCTCCTGGGGGAAGGAGGCGGGGGTGCTGGCGCCCGTGTTCTGGGACAGGCTGGTGGCCAACTGGACCATATTGGCGGCTCCCTGCTGGGCGATCATCATGGTGTTGTACATGGGAGCGGACTGCAGCGCGTTCTGCTGCGGCTGCAACACAACAACAACAACACAGTGCAGCTGCTGATGATGCGGGTTGCGTCGAAAATGAAAAACAGACAAGAAAGAGGGGAAGGGAACTGCAAGTGCACATTTTTTAAAACTTGACTTGACTTGATGATTCCTTTGGGCCTTTTAAAAGTAAACTAATGGCGTTGTTCTGTCCACATGTGCTGTGCTGGCTCGGTTTGACTCGGCGTGTCAGCCCAGCACGGCAGGGATCCGCGTCTCCATTACCGTTAACAGGGCTACCCGCTTGAAAGTGTGTCTTTAACTAATGACGCGCTCAACTTGAGTCGATGACGTCTTCTCACCCCACACGGCACGCAGGGCTCGTGTTTCCTCAGCAGACCAAGCGCTTGACATTTTCATTTCCCCCCTTTTTTTTTTTTTGGGACGCAGTTGAAACCTGAACAAGTGTAGTCCGACAGCCATGCATTGAATGAAACGCCTCGGACTGAAAGGGCGAGCGTTCGGTGGCGTCGGTCGTAGCTGACCTGCGGGAGAGCCGCGTTGTTCTGCTCTCTCTGCATGAGGCTCTGCTGGGGCTGCGCCTGCTGCGGGACGGCGTGTTGCGGCTGCATGCTGCTCGCCAGGCTTCCCGCGGACACCATCTGTATGCTGTTCTGCAGGCTTCCCGCGGACACCATCTGGCCCTGCAGGCTCATGGCGCTGCTGGCCTGCACAGAACCGCCCTGGGTGATCTGCACGGCGCCCAGGTTCAGTCCCCCCGGTCCCTGCTGCAGGAACATCTACCGCAACAAAACATCAAATACTCAAATATAACACCCAGCCCAGACAGATCTTACTGTAAAGTAAGATAAATACATTCTGGTTTAAATGTACTCTCGCCGAGGAAGGTTAACTGGTAAACGTAGAGCTAATCAACCCTCATGTCCTCACTATTGTGACCAGAAGCAACCTCAGAAGAACCTCGCGTCCCCCGGCAGGCGGGTCTCACCTGGATGTTCTGGCCCTGCACCTTGTGCAGCTCCTCCTGGATCTGCCGCAGCTCGTCCTGCTGGCGCTGGATGTTGGCCTCGATCATGCGCGTCCGCTGCTCCAGCTGATCCTTCAGGTGCTGCATGGTGTCCTGCTGCTGGGGGAACGGCACCACGGCCTGCTGAGTGCACATACACACACACAAACACACACACACACACACACACACACACAATGTGCTTTGAGTTCCCGTGTTCGCATGTTAAAATTGCCCCCCCCCCCTTCCCTTTCATTTTTTCAGATTCAAAAGTGCCCTCTTGGCCGGTGTTCAAATAATTGTATTTCATGCGGCTGGTGGAACAAGATGTGCCTCTAGAGTGCAGTCATTACAGGGAGGCCTGAGTGACGCAGGGTCGGATTCCACTTCACCGAGGGATAATTAGCTCAGGCTCCCCGGGATTACTGCGGTTCAGGATGGCGTTCACTGGCAGAGCGAGAGCTGCTGCCCCTGGGCAGGCCCTCTGTTGTAGTAGGTGTGGGGGGGGGGGGGGGGGGGGGGGGATTGTTAAGGTCTGTTTTTAGATTGGCTGTCTGTGGCCTGTGGGGTAGGGCTGAAACTCTATTAAAATCAACATAGGAAATCAATAGGGGGAAATTCACATATTTTCATACATCAAATAATCTGCGCCGTGTGAAGGCAGCCGGTGCCTTTACGTAACGCAAATTGAAGCAGCAAACTGTGTGGAACGAAATGTTGAACCTGCTTATGTGTTGCCAGTCTAAACTAGTCTATAGTCAACCACCACACACACACACACACACACACCAGAGACTACCCTATATTATGTACCACATTTATACACACCACCTAATCGATACCATTTATGAGAGCACATTTCGGCAACAAAGGAGTTTTTTTTTTCTGTAACATACAAAGGGGAATGACAAGTGACGTCATAATATGTCAGTGTGTCTGTCAGGCCTACCTGCCTGCCCCCGGCTGTCAATATGTCAGGATGCCCCCCCCCCCCACACACACACACACACACACTGTTTCTAGTCTATTCTACTCTGTTTCCATCCCACCGAGTCAGCCGTAGTCATAATGGCCGCAACACGGACGCGCACTTGTGCTCCACCATCACGCATGCGCTCCTCTGGCGTAGCAGAGGCGACACCACGGAAGCCGAGTCGACGAGAGAGCGGGAGGACACTTGACCCCAATAGCAGAGGACAGTTGCACAGGGGGGACTCGGGCCCGCGACATGGAGCCCGCAGCTGTACCTGTAAGGCTGGCCGGCGAGCAGCCGTGTTTTCGCTCACGCACAGACGCACAGACGCACAGACGCACACACACACACACACACACACAGACACACAGACACACACACACACACACACACACACACACGCGGTGAACGTCCAAAACTCATCGGGATTCAGGCAAACTTGCACACGCACGCACGGACGCACGGACGCCCACAGGCACACACACACACACACACACACACACACACACACACACACAAAACACACACGCGCGCGCGCGGTGAACGTCCAAAACTCATCGGGATTCAGGCAAACTTGCACACGCACGCACGCACGGACGCACGCAGGCACACACACACACACACACACACACACAGACACACACACACACACACACACACACACACACACACACACACACACAC
>JAOPJI010000002.1:11556480-11572853 GCA_027122695.1 Merluccius productus | reverse complement strand
TCTCTCTCTCTCTCTCTCTCTCTCTCTCTCTCTCTCTCTCTCTCTCTCTCTCTCTCTCTCTCTCTCTCTCTCTCCGCCTAATCCTGCTCTCGAGAACAGGCAGCAGTAACCGTGTCCACATCCGCGGTAGGCTGGTGTCTGTATGTAAGCGTGAGACCATGAGTGAGGAAGAGACAGCAGGGACAGACCCTCATGCCTAGCCACTCTACGGCCACCCCTGGCCTATTGGCCCACCCGCCACCACTTTCTCTCATTTGTTTTGCATATTTTATTTCAATTCTAGGACTTAGTTTTTATTTTATTTTGTATGTATTTTATATCGTTTGGCTATGACCGTTTATTCTGATCAAATTTGCATCTTCAAAATGTCATGCTCTACTCACACTTTCTAGCAGTCCCTCCCCTTCTGCCTTTGACTACCGTACATCATTTTTACGAAATAAGGGGAGGGGCTTAGGCTCTCTATGGGTTGCTTTAACCGGTTTAGCCCTTGACAATTGGATTCATGTTTGCAGCCAGCCATTGGTCCATCGAGCTGCCCGTTCTGCCCGTCGGCTTGTGTCAAGGCCAATCCGCCCAATCACAGTTGTTCAGGTCTCTCTCTCTTGTACGATGAAAGTGTCACAAGAGAGATGGAAATTGAGGCTACATTAGACGTGACTGTGTTTACTTTCTGTGGCAAACCTAATAAATGAATTTGCTGTACTGACCTGATTACCAGTACGTTTCATCTAACACTAAGTTAAGCTGCCAAATTTAAATGAGTTTATAATTAGGCAGCTTCAAGTGAACCAACTTGAAACACTGGTTAAATAAATATGAACAAATATAAATACTTACATTTAAGCTGCTTACATTTTTTAGCTGCTCCCTCCCTACATTTTTATTCATTGAGAAGTTGACAAGGTGTCAGAATTTGGGTGCAGCCTGAAATCTAAATTGGCTCATACAGAGACAGGCGTGCAGCCAATCACAGAGCATTTCACTCACTAATAGCTGACGGATGGCTATGGTAGTTCTAACAAATTATACTCAAATTATAGCTCTTTAAGCTTTACCTACAGCACCTTTCACGATAATCTGTTACTTTACTAAGTAGCATCCAGTTAGAATAGTGAAGACTAGGGTTGTCGCAATATGCAATTACATCGAATATCACAATATCTTAAAAATATTGCCATGATGTATGTTTCGAACCAACATTAACAAAATAAAATCAATTGTTAGGCTAAATACATAGACTATGTTTTTAAAAATGACTTAAACACATACAAATTAACAAAGGTGAATTCATATTTCAAAATCTGTCTAACTCTTTACATTAGAGCAGGGGAACTGTGGGTCCTGCCCTGGGACTCCTCCCTGTCGAGGTCCTCCTGTAGTTTTTCAGGATGCCGGACCCCAGGGACTGCTCTGGGCCCTGTCCTGGGGCCGTTTCCCACCCCGGCCCCCCTGGGGCCTGTCTTGGGACAATTGGCCCTGGGGGAGTGTCTGTGACCTCCAATACCCTGTTTAAGTTATTTTTTCTGGACACTGGACCCGGGGTCCATAAACCCTATAGACCCTTTAACCAAACCCTAACCCTAAAACCAAACCAATTATTTATATTCATAATTAAGCAGGTGGTACCCCAAAATAACAGCTGGTCCCATGCTGGCCAACCCATCAAAACATGTCTTGAGCCGCCACTGAGAGACAGAGGAAGAGAAAAGTAGTAGCATCTTTATTTGCTCGAAAAAAACAAAAGACATACTGAGCCTTATGAGCCACCCTAATGAGACACTTCAAGGAAGTGACTAATACTTTCCATTGTTTTTATTTCTGCGGAACTCAAACATAGATATCTAGATAAGAAGGCTGCTACTCACATGTTAGCTATGCGGCTCTTCCTGTTGGAGAGCATTTATATTTCTGTTGACAAACACAAGGCATACTTTGCGTCATTTGTTTGCTGACAGCTGAACCTGTAAAACCGGGTCTCCTTTACCGCGTCCAGGAGGAAACTGGAGAGCTGCGTGCGTCTCGTTGGTTTCATCCGTTCTAATTCTCCAACGGTGAGCTGTCGCCATCTAGTGTCCGAATATTAGAATACAGCGACAAAAAATGTATTTCCTTGTTGGTGGTTAAATATAATGAAGTAAAAAATTGTTTCTACAGTCATTTAAAGTATTAGGCCTATTATTATCACGATTATTATCACCGTTATCGTTATCATCATTATCGTTATTATTATCGTTATTATTATTATTATTATTATTATTATTATTATTATTATTATTATTATTATTATTATTATCATTATCATTATTATTATCATTATTATTATCATTATCATATTTCTACAGGTATACAAAGCCCTTGACTTATTAGAAAATAATAATTAACATACAATTTTCTTTCTGAAAGATGTGTTTATGTGACAAAATTGAGAAGATGACGTCCTTTCTATACAAATCTAAAAAGCTTGTAAATGGAGCTTAATATTGAGGATATTCTGCTATATCAATGTACCTGCTTTTATCTTGCCATTGGTGACACTATTTGTAGCTGCAAGTCTAGTCGAAATACAATAGTTTAAAATCAACTTAGGATATATATTTTTCCCAGCGTCAACTAGCCAATCAATTCCTAAAGAAAAACATTGCTGAGGTAAGTAAACTAAACAAAGACCAAATAACCCTTAGTGACCCTAGTAGTGATAGTTGAACTAGACTTTAGCACCCTCTCCTGGAATAGGACAGCATTTTACCACCTAAACAAGTTAGGGTTAGTGTCACTGTCTCAGTCAGACACTGAAACACTGGTTCACGTATTCATCTCCTCGAGGCTAGACTACTGTAATGCCCTTTTTGCTGGACTTCCCCAAAAAGCAGCCAGAGTACTTACTGGGACTAGAAAAACTCAACATGTTATTCATATACTTATATCACTTCACTGGCTCCCCATAAATTACAGAATTGATTTCAAAATACTGCTCACTGTGTACAAATCACATAATGGTCTAACTCCTAAATACATCTCTCACTGCTTAATACATAACCCTTAGATCGCCAGCCACTGGTCTCCTAACTGTACCCATGATCAGAAAGAAGTAGATCTGGAGAAGGTGCATTCAGTCATTATGGCCCCACTCCCCCCTGATGATATAAGGTGTACCACAAGTCCATAGTCTTTTAAAAGCAAGCTAAAGACCTAGCTGTTGTCTCAGGCCTATGGCTAGCTAGTGCCTGCATTTCTCTGTCACTTTCTCTCTTTGGGTGTGAGTAATAATAATAATACATTGCATTTATATAGCGCTTTTCAAGACACCCAAAGCGATTTACATAGTGTGTGTGTGTGGGGATATGACACCTCATCTGCTACCATTGTGTAGCACCCACCTGGGTGACGCAGGGCAGCCAGTATGCGCCAGAACGCTCACCACACACTGGCTCAGCAGAGAGGTGAGGAATGAAACTATCCAATTAGAGACCAGGGGATGATTAGGTGGCCATGATGGTACAAGAGCCGGGTTGGGAATTTGGCCGGGACACCGGGGTTAGCACCCCTACTCTTGCGATGAGTGCCACGGGATCTTTAGTGACCACAGGGAGTCAGGACCTCGGTTTTAACGTCTCATCCGAAAGACGGTGCTCTAGACAGGACGGAGTCCCCATCTCCGTCCCGGGGCGTTGGGGATCTTACAGAGGCCAGAGGGATGAGCACCCTCTACTGGCCCTCCAACACCTCTACCAGCACCAACTTGTCCCCCATCCAAGGATAGACCAGACCAGCCCCCGCTCAGCTTCCAGAGAAACCAGCAGTGCAAGGCAAGTAGCCATGGTGCTGGCTGAGTAGGTGTGTTGCATGGACATATGTCTGGGTATGTGTATTTTTTATTATATTCATATATATGCATTTAAATATTTATAAATAAATGTTTTTATTTTGGTTCATGTGTTGTGTATAAAGCACATTGAGATTACTTTGTGTGAAATGTGCTACAAAAATACATTTTGATTTTATTTAGATAAGCATGTGCAGAACGCTATGTGGGCAAATTGCTACAATTAGACTTTGATTCTGTAAATAAATTCTGTAATTACGATAGAAGTATTCCTTTATGCCCACGCCGGACCAAACCCTCGCTGAGTTAGGTAGGCTAGTATTGTTGTTGTTAATAAATAAAATAGCATTTTTTTAATAACAAATAAACTTAAATAAAAGCTTACCTTCAAGAGCACTTTAGCACTTTAGCACCCTCTCCTGGAATAAAAAAAGAAAAACTGCACACAAGTCTGTTATGATGATGATGTGATAGAAAGTTCAGAGTAAGAATTACATAAGCTAATAATTGGCAATATACTGGGACCGTAAACCACTTTGTGTTTCAACACATCAATAAAGACGTTTGTATTCTCCAATAGGCAGTGGCGCAGGAGGTAGAGCGGGTCGCCTAGTAATCTACTCCGAGCTAAGTGCAGAGGTGTCCCTGAGCAAGACACCTCACCCTAACTGCTCCCGGTGAGCTGGCTGTCGCCTTGCGTGGCTGACCTGCCAGTCGGAGTATGAATGTCCGTATGAATGCATCATTGTCTAAAAAGCATGAATTTAAAACCTGCTGCTTCAAAGTTAAAAGCCTTTCTACCTTTCCAACGACCCGTTGTTCATAGTGGAGCGCTAAACGCCTAACCCTATATTTGTGCCTATTTTGTAAACGTTAACGTAAAGATGAATGTCCTTAATCCCGAGACCTCATTCTAGGGTTTGTTGTTTTTCATTAGCATCCAAACTGCTAATCACAAAACGGCAAACATGGCACAAAGGCACGAGTGTTACGTACAAGCAAGTATCAGACAACTTTAGTACACATTTTTTAATAACATGGCACAATTTACATAACACAAGTTTAAATGAGGAGCATGCTGAAGATTCAGTCGCTTCATTTTTTTCATATTTTTTGTACATGATCTATAAAGACTTCATTTTTCCCTTGTACATGTTTAACAGCACAAAAAAAAAGTTTCTTATTTAACAATCTTTTTTTGCAATACGCGTTGACTAAAACCACTATGGCTCTGGTGGACATTTTGAATGTTGGACTGAAGAAAAAAAAAAAACTACACTGCACAACATGGTCTCACAGAGTTTGAAGCGCAAAAACTAAACCTCCAGTGAACTACTAAAAATAGATCTCTGCCGCTCATTAAGAAACAAACTGCCATACTTGCCTTTTTTGTCTTTTCAAATTTGTACGTACAACAACTTAAGGTGTGGAGCACTTTTTAATAATACACTGTTTGACCAACAGAATATTTTTATCAGAGGAAACACGTACTTTACATTCCTTCAAATAGGGCTAGCGACGGTATCCGTTTTTGTACTGTGACTGCTCATTCTCTCCAGAACCGGACTTGTGATAGAAGAATTTCTATCTAGAAGAATTTATTTTAGCATCTTCGCTTTTGTCTGCCGCATTTGTACTGTTGGAAATACGTACACCCATATGCAATTCATCTGAAGATGTGTTGAGCCCAAAGGCCTCAGGTAAAGATTGTCCCAACTCATAAGAACTCCACATACGCATGAAGTCTTGTGAGTTGCGGAGAGAACGCCGGTTATGCCTCAGTCATTACGGGGAGTGTACCGATGTGTTACGAAGGCCAGCTTTCAGAGAGGGAGCCCAGATGTGTGTTGCATAGTTGAAGGCGGGGGAGAGGGGAGGTGGTGGGTGTTGTGATGGTACAACGTCAATTAATTTGTCAACCGAATCATAAAACAAAAAACAAAAGTATTTTGTTTGCAAAAGAAACGCACATTCTGAATCTCCTCTCCACTCCTCTTATGTACAATTTAAAGTAAAGCTTTCCAAAAAACGGCCCTTTGCATATTTTGTACCTCGGTTGTAAATCCATACGGAGGGAGCACATCGACTGTACACTGTATCTACATGCTGCTGTCTGCCAGTGCTTCCGAGTACCTGCACATTCCAACATGGAGGACGGACAGACGTCCATCGTATAACCCCCATAACTCCTCGAGAGAAAGAATGCACACAGGAACACGGGCAAACTGGGCCAACCAAAAGAGGAAAAAAACAAACCTGAAAAAAGTCTTTTTGTTGTTGTTGTTGTTATAAGATTTTTGTCCCTTTTTTTTGTAGTTTTTATACAAAACAACCCCAAAAACGATGATTTTACTAGGCATGTTTCTGCCTACATAAGTTATTCACAGATATGGTACAGTCGTGGTTCGCCCAAGGCTAAGTGCTTGGTGTGAGTTCAGTGTGGTTGAGACACAAGGCTGCGATGGCGCTCCACCTGCCTTCAAGTCTGTGGAGAGAGAGAGAGAGAGAGAGCGAGCGAGGGGATCCATCTGCTCACCGCGCCTCGATGTCTTTGTGGGCGTGCGAGGAGGGTCTGTCTCTGATGTCAGTGGCCAGGGGCGTAGTCCGTCTGGGGGAGCCGGGCCTGGCGCCCAGCGTGGGGATGAGAGGGGGAGGGGCGCTTAGAGAGGCGGTGGGCGGAGTTTTATTCAGCATGCCGTTCTGATGCGCGGCGGCGGCGGCCGCGGCTGCCACCGCGGCGGCGGCCGCCGAGGGGTTCACCCGGGGGTAGTGCATGCTGGGCAGCCCGGGGCCGAGGAGCCCCGGCCCCCCGTGGGGCAGGTGCCCGTCCAGCACCTGGTGGTGCATGGCGGCGTGAAGGCGCCCGTGCTCGTAGTCCTCTCTGAGCATGTGCAGGCGCTCGCGCTCCTCCATGTGGGCGCGCTCCTGCTCCCGCCGCTGCTCCATGGCCAGCGCGTGCATGGTGGACTGCGGGGGGTCTCGGTTAAAGTCGTGCGGCTCGCGGTCCCGGTAGGAGCGCTCGGCCTCGTAGAGGCGCGGCGCCGACAGCCGGTGCAAGGGGTCGTTCCTCAGCAGCAGGTCCCTGGCCAGGTGGTCCCGCCTGTGGATGTCCAGGCCCCTGTAGTGGTCCCGCATGGGGTCCCAGTGGAAGGCCGGGTAGGGGAACCTCTCGGCGCCCGGGATCGGGCTGATGCCCATGAAGGGCGCAACCATGCGAGTTCTGTCCAGGCTGCTGATGCTGTTCATGGGATGGACGCCGGCCATGCCCATGGGGAGGCCCATGGCGCCCGGCGGAGGGTGGAGGGCGGCGGCGGGCGGCGCCTGGACCGGGTGTTCGTTCCCCCGGTCGATGGCCGGGGCCTCCGGCTCCTCCTTCCTCTCCTCCTTCACCTTCACCTCGCTGTTCTTCTTCTGGTGCTCGTAGGGCGGCTCGCTCTTCCTCTCCAAGACGTCCCGGCCCAGACTGCCGTTCAGGGGCCGCACGTAGGGAGACGCCGCCCCCCTGCCGGGCGTCTTGTTCTCCGACAGCCGCCCGTCGTGGATGACCGGCGCGTCCTTGTCGCCGCCGTGCTGGCTCTCCTTCAGCTTGGGGTCGTCGGCGTTGGTTTCCTTCCAGACGTCGGCGTGCTCCCGCTCCTTGTCCTTGGCCTTGAGGTCCTTGTCCCGCGGGGGCTCCCCGGGGAGCAGGTGGTTCCTGTGGTGCTCAGGGGGGCGGCTGTGGCCCAGTAAGCCCACAGGGTTGACGGGGACCGGGGACGGGTGGCTCGGGTGACGCTTCTCTGTAGACTCCCTGTGGGGAAAGAAAATAAGTTTCATCGTTAATACCTCTCTGGTCTCTGGTCTCGCCTGCGTCCAGCTGAGGAAACACTCAAGGAAACAAGCTACTCAATAATAGAGTGGTGCAGGGATGATGTATTTTTGTAGGCCAACCCGGAAGTGAGCGTCGCCCTCCTGGGTTCCCATGACAACAAGCCAATGGGGTTTTTCCCATTGGATTTGGGATTATTGCAGAAAATAATCTCTGGCAAACAAAAGTTTATGATACTCACACGTTTTGTTTTGCAAGATAATCTTCACCAATGAACACTACTTTTATGATTTTTGAAGCGTAAATGCAATCGGCAGATGTTTTTAAGACGCGTAAAAGCTTCAAAATTCACGAGTGGGGTGTTAACTGACATATTTTATGTCGTAGACCAAAACGTGGCCATCTCTTAAGCTGGTGTGAAACCACAGACCTTATTTCAGGCATCGAACCAAAAACCTGTCGACTTCGAGACGAGGGAACCGGAAGTGCCAACATGCTAACGGACTTCCGGGTTTTAGGACTCATTCCTGCACCTCTCTATTGCCTATAATCGGGGTATTTTAGGACAATTCTTACGACATTATCTACTAGGAAATGAGTGTAATGCAAATCATGACCCATGTGACGTGGACACATTTACATGATTTCTGCGGCAGTAGCTCAGTCCGTAGATAGAGACTTGGCTTGGGAACCGGAGGGTCGCCGGTTCAAGTCCAGCACGGACCAGAGTACAGAGTGTGGACTGGTGGCTGGAGAGGTGCCAGTTCACCTCCTGGGCGCACCCGAGTTGCCCTTGAGCAAGGCACCGAACCCCTAACTGCTCCCTGGCGCCGCCGCTACGTGGCAGCGCCGCTACGTGGCAGCCTATCACTCCACCATCAAAAGTTGAGTGATAAAAGAATTTCCCCAATGTGGGATTAATAAAGTTAAAGTTAATCAACTTCGACATTACATTAAAAAAAAAGAAGAAGCTTTAAATGCGATAATGACCAACCGATGACCACACAGACAGGGAAGGGCCTGCATGCTAACGGCCATAACATTGTGGAAGGAACGGTAGTTTGGCATAAAAGCCGAGTCGCTAAATAACAATGCCTTGTTTGCGCCCGCAGGTGGACAGCCTGGACGTGAAGGCCCAGACACCGCTGTTCACGGCGGTGAGCGGGAAGCACCCGGACTGCGTGGCGGCGCTGCTCAAGGCCGGCGCCGACCCCAACGGCAGCCCGTACAACAACTGCACCCCGGTGCTGACGGCGGCGCGCGAGGGAGACGCGGACGTCCTCCGCCAGCTGCTGCGCCACGGCGCCGACGTGGACGTGAAGCCCAGGGTCCCCGAGTGGGCGTCCAGCAACGCCACGGCGTGCCGGGGCCCGCTGTACATCTCGGCCGTGTACGGCCACCTGGACTGCTTCAAGCTGCTGCTGCTCCACGGCGCCAACCCCGACTTCAACTGCACCGACGAGAAGATGCTGGGCCGCATCAAGCAGCCCAAGACGGTGGCGGAGATGTGCCTGCGCTACGGCTGCGGCGTGGAGTACGTACAGCTGCTGGTGGACTTCGGGGCGGACATGTATCTGCCCACGCTGATCGTCGACAAGACGACCAAACAGAACGAAGCCCTGGTGTTGCTGCTTAAGGAAAGAGGTGAGATGTTGTTTCGTGCGAATGAACAAAATGACTTTTCATGGTTGGTTGGACAGGCGTCCAGTAGTGTAATAACTATCTAACATGTTTTTTTTGTTTTTTTTTACAGTTTACCCCAAAACGCTGATGTCACAGACACGGATAGCGATTCGGAGACACCTGCCTTTCGCCGATAAAGAGCCGGTCATTGAGCGCTTGGACATTCCTCAGATACTCAGGAAATATCTGAACCATGTCATCTTGAATATATGAAGTGCGGTCCCGTCGTTGTGCTCATGGATGGATTTGACTGTACTGGATCCAGTTATTATATCTGTCTGCCATGGATGATGTGGATATTTACACATAGGCTACCTTTGATTTCGAATACGTCCCATATTTATGGAAAAGACAAAACGAAATGAAGTTTACATGCATATTAGTGGCCTAAAATAGCAGTTGTATTTTATTAGTTATTTTTGTATTTATTAGTTGTTGGGTTTTTTTGCTGTGTTTTTCCACTGAATTGTCTGCGGTTTGATATACGGTTGAAGATTGAAACTACATTTTTTTTAACACAGTTTTTCTACACTTAGTTCGTTTTGGGAGGTGCCAAGCATGTAGTCCTGCTGAAGTACATGCAACACCGTGATCCACCCCTAGAGATCGGAATAGCACTGCTATTTATAGGCCAACCCACCATGACGTCATACCTGTAAAATACACTCCTGACGGGGGTATGGTGTATTGTCCCACAATTTTTCACAAATCAGTATTTATTTATTTATTTTATTTATTTTGTACTTCAGATTGACTATCAAATGAATAAAAATGTATTTTTTGTTTTTTACCTCGTGTAACCATGCCACTCCTCTCTCCTCCATTGTTTTTTGGAGTGTTGACCACTTATTGACTCATTTGACGCACCTTTCATAATGTACACTACAGTAGGTCGCAGCTGCACGCCGGAAATAGCCACGCAGGGCGGACACGACGTCAAACAACAGGAAACTGGGACAATATGTCCTGTCATCTCGTTCTATTTAAAAAAAATCCTGAATTATCTAATTTTATCTTCATATGACTAGCGCTGTTATGGAGTGAGTCGTGTGGACCGAGTGCAAGTGAACTGCTGAGCTGTGTTAACCTACATACATTATAAAACTCAAACTTATACATTATAAAACTCAAACTTGAAACTGCCCACCAGTCTTATTATACATCCATGCTATCCACGAAGCTAATATAAAATCTTATATACGCTTAGGCCTACTTTATGGTATACTTTTATTTATGGTAAGCTATACTTACTTTAACCTTAATGCTTTACGCTAACTTAACGCAAACAAAGTTCTGTATATAGAGGTTTTATTTTCAACAAAAGTACAGCTATATCAGATATGGTTTCATTTTTTTCAGCGAAATACAACATATTCCCAGTGCTTTTGATTACATCAAAACATATAATGTACATACAGTAGACATCTCCACTCCCCCATTCACAGTTTCTGGATTGAATAGACAATATTCTTCAGGTTTTAAATTTATACAACAAATAAACTAAAATGCCAGCAAGAAATAAAATACAAATGTTTGCATATGGTGACATTTCCTAAGGATAAAACTTGCAAGTAAATGTGCTGTGGAGGTCAAAAATCTAAACCTTAAACTAGATGGTAATATACAAATGGTTAGAGCTTCGTTCCAAAAGCGGGACCTCTGTTATCTTGCTGTCATTAAAAACCACATTAAATGTTACCTTTTGAAGACAGAGACCCTGTTGTACCCTGTCTATTCCGAAATAACACAGGACTGCCATAACTGCAAGAAATAGCTGTCAAATATGTTGCTATGCTCAGGTTTGCGAATGTAATTACTTGCTAATATGTCCCTTAGAACAAACACAAAAACAGAACAAAACAAAAAAATAGGTGAGAAAAAAAACATATAACACTGATGCATTCATAATTAAAGGTCATTAAATAAAATAAGCAGGACAGACACGCTTCAATGCATGATAACAAATATGTCCTAACTTTGCTTCAGATAAATCTACTTAAAGCTATTTCTGTATTGGGTAACCAAATAATAACAGTATAACTTTGTAACACAAATTGTAAAATGGGGACACAGAATTTCATTGAAGGTAGTGAAAAATTGATTAATTGAGTAATTTAGAAGGAGAACTGGGATATTAATGTCATTGTGTCCTCAGGACTTCTTGTTGATATATATATATATATATTTCAGATCATCCCAAGAGGTTTTCCTGTTTTATCGCTGCTTGACTTGAAATCTATACTCCAAAAAAACTCACCCGGCCCTCATCATTGTACATCCCTGTTTGGTTCACTGATAAGAAACTAAAAAGATACCCGTTTAAGTCACAGCCGTTCATGGCGCTCGGCGGTTCACCATCGTCGGCGTGTGTGATAGCTGATTGGTTGATTGGTTGATTGGTTGAGTGTGGTGTCAAGATGGCGTTAAGGTAAAGAGAGTTGTGTTCATGTTCCCACGCGGACAAGGCAGCATCAGCGCTCTTCACTTCAGTGTAGGCCTAACCATTGAGTCGCCATGACGATGACGAACACCAGTTTGAACCCCCCCTCCGCACGCGCAATAGTGATGCGACCACAACATAACAGGGGGAGTTAAGAAAATATGCTAACAATAATTGTCCTTTGGGAGAGATGGTATGGGTTTACTCAGCGAGGGGTGTTTGTGTTTTAAGTAACGTCGGGGGGGGGGGTTTGTAAATGAAGCAAAAACAATCTGGTTAAAGAGATCTGGTTAAATCGCATGCAAAGTATTTGGATGCCACAAGCATGCATCTACCCGGTGCGGTGGGCTACCGCACGCTAGCACTGGTACAACATTCACCTCCAACTCTCCAACGCAAAATACTAATATCCAAATATATGATCTGTTCTTTTGTACAGTATTTACAGTGTGTAGCTGCTAAGTGTAAAATAGATGATTGTTCCTTCATTTCACAACTCCCCAGAATTTGTGTATATACTTTTAAGTTACCTCTAATACATGAACCAAGAAAGGGAGAAAAACAAAACAAAAACGTAGAGTATCCAAAATGCAGCGGTCTTTGAGCTTTAAATATTATGTTTTTAAATGTGCAACAAAGGAAGTAAATGTCTGAAAAATAGAATATACTTAATGTTTAGTCAGTTTGTGCAACACAATATTGAATACTTCTATGCTAATGTGTGACAACGGCGTGTCATTGTGTTTTCAGGTCCGACGACACGGTGTCTAATCTACTGCAGGGAGGAGAGGCCTGGTCGCAAAACTCTGGTCTGATTGGATCTCATGCACTGGAGGATGGAGTAACGAGTCAGAGCGAGAGAGAGAGAGAGAGAGAGAGAGAGAGAGAGAGAGAGAGACGGCGAGAGAGGGAGATGGGGAGTGAAAGAAGAAAAGAGACATAAAGAGGAATAAAGAGAGGCAAAATAGACGCTAAGGGGGAGAGATACGGAGAGTGAGAGAGAGAGAGAGAGAGAGAGAGAGAGAGAGAGAGAGAAAAAAAGTGAGTCGATGGAAACGGAGAAAAGAGACGAGGAGGAGGAAGAGAGAAGAAAGAGACCTCGAGAGGGAAAAATGAGGGAGGAGGAGGGAGAGAAAAAAAAAGATAGAAAAATAGAAATACTGAGTAAGAGAGAGAGAAGCTAGTACCCATGCAGGGTGAGTCACATGACTAGCTCCGATTGGCCTGTGAAACGGAATATATCTTCATCATCATCATCACTAGTGGGATGCTGGAAGGCACTGTTAGATCGCATCTCTCTTTCCAGCAGCACAACGGGCCGATGAGGAGCGTGCAGGAGTGTGTGTGTGTTTTCTGTGTGTGTGTGTGTCCCCTTATAGCGTGCATGCGTGCGCCCCGTGTGTACCGGTGGGCCAGCTACGTGCGTACACGTGTGTGTGTGTGTGTGTGTGTGTGTGTGTAAGGGGTGGGTGCGGTGGGGGGGGTTAGGGGGTTAGGGCACTGGACCTGAGGTTATGGTCGAGGGACCGTATCAGACGAGGGGCCTCTTCTTCCGCAACAACCTCCTGCCCCCTCCTCCTCCTCCTACGCCGCCGCGGCGCCACGGACACACCACCACCAACCAAACTCACGCTTTCATCTCAACTTTTCTTTACTGAAACCAAAAATAAACGATAAATTACACAACGTTACAAAAACCGAGTCTAAGGTCTCTTTTGTTTCCCCCCCCCCCCCCCCTTCCTCCTCCAATAGGTTATAAGGCCTTTAAAGAAGGCAAAACAAAATGACACGTAACAAGATAAATACCCCCCTTCCATACGGCGGTGAATTGTGAGTATATATATATAACGGTTCATCATCACGTTGCCATACTGTATATGTAGATGATATAACACCGAAACACGGAAAAATGAACTTTGGGAATCTGAGGTCCACAAACGCGATCACGTGACCATGAACCGAACAGACACGATCGTGGAAACAGAATAAAAAAACACCTTTTTTTACGAAATATATGCAAATAAGCGGGTGTGTGTGTGGAGTGTGCGTTGGAACGGATGGACCCCTACGCAAGCCGGCGGTCTTTTCCAAAATGTTCGCGACCTCCGAGTCCACTCGGAGGTCGCCGAGTCCACGAGGACAGCCGCGGGTCGCCATTGTTGGTTAAAACAAAAACCGATTGGGACTGGAGCCTCGTCGACCCCCTCTGACCCCGTCTGACACCCCCCCCCGCCCACGCCCACGCCCGGCCCCTGGTAGTGCAGAGAAAGACGCTGAGAGATTTTTAAATGTGTACCAGGAAGTGTGCATGCTGCAGATTAGAGACAATATCCTGCATCCATCCCAGCCACCCAGGCTCACCTTCTCTGACAATGCATCCTACTTTACATTTTGTTGCATTTGTTCACTTCCCCATCGACCAATCAAACGGCTCCTATACTGTATGTCCCATTTCCCCCCCCCCCCTCAATCCTCAATAGCGTAGTTTCACTCTTGAACTCACTCACTTTCACTTTTTTCCTGTCCTATCTTTTCCTATCATTTGTCCCACCTATTTTTTTTGTACTCCGAAAGAACGCTTCATTCCAGATTTTCTCGAACAGTAATTATCCTCCGCTATCCAGGTTTGTGCCGCACTCTCTCTACTAAGTAGTACTGGGGTACCGCTGCGTGCCGGATCTGGGTGTATTTGGACCTAGGTGTAATTGGCTGTGCTTTTCATGTGCCGGGAACAAAGCGCGTCGGCGAATAACTCGACACAAAAAGGGGAAGTTCCCTTCTTACAGCCGACACGCTTGCATGAATGAAACATCCCATGATCCTTCACACCAATACGTTTCATCCAAGCCACACTTAAGTAGTAGTGTGATAGGAGGCCTTCGGTAGTCGGGTGATGCGCTCCTGTCCAACGAGAACAAGAAGCACAGCACAGACAGCGCAGGTTGGGGGTTTGTGTGATAAGTGTTAAGGGGGGGGGGGGGTTTGTGTTTGAGTTAAGGGTGGGTTTCCAACATTCGGACGGTATGGGCTCACCCTCCCTCAAACCCTCCCTGCCCAGCCGACCGGCTGTACTGCGCCGCACCGCCTCATAAACCCGCCGCCCCCTCGGCCCGTGAAAGAGGATATTAATATCCTGTCCAAAACGGTTGGCTAAAAGCGTGTAAATGCTCTACTGGAGGTTACAGCCATCGATCGGTTTCTCCCCCTGACCCGACGCATCGCGGCCCGTGGCTGGACTTGGCAGCTTCGCTCGCCGCTTCTTCGTGGGAAACCAACCGCTCAGGAGAGAGAGAGAGAGAGAGAGAGAGAGAGAGAGAGAGGGGCGGGAGCCGGGTTGACAGCGGCGCCGACAGCACGGACGGTTCAGGGAGCAATGGAGAGAATGAAAGAAGGAGGGAAGGGAAAGACGGGGATGGAGAGACGGTATAGAAAGGGGCGCCAGGGGGAGGGGGTTCGCATCTGAGAGGAGGAGGAGGAGTGAGAGGAGAGAGCTGGGGAACGCAGAGAGCCGGTGTGAGAGGGGGAGCAAGAGAGAGAGAGAGAAAGGGAGGGAAAGGAGGGAGGGAGGGAGGATGCAGCCCTAGAGGTCGACAGACGTTAGCGGAGCGGCGCGGTTTGCGATCGTTCTGTGATCACCGGATCCGAGACGGCGTCGACGCCGACGGCGGGTCGGGGCTACAGATGCTACAGCCTGTAGCTGGCACATAGCGTTAGTCCACCTCCACCCCCACGGTCCACAAAGGTTTTCACCAAACACACACACACACACACACACACACACTCACAGAGCAGCACAGCGACAACAACTCACTTTTGTTGGGTACACAATCATACCACCGAATGACACACAGCCTCCAGGGTTTAACACAGGTTTGGAATAGGATATTTGACTGGATTGGACAACAACAACAAAAAACGATTGATTGAAAACGATTGATTGAGAAAAAAAACAACAACAACATCTCATTAACAACTTGTGGACATTCAGATAACGTGGGTTGTAATGACAGGATCCGAAGGGGTAGAGTTTGTGAAGGTGGGAGAAGCTCGACGAATAAAACAACACAACAGAACAAAAAAAACAAAAAAAGAGGGCGAGAATGGCGCGATAATAACATACATGAAATGTAAAGTCTATTTCCTTGTCTTCAGTCCTCTTGGTGCCTCCGACCCTCCGGCGCGCCGAAATATTAACACTGGTCCTTTTTTTTCCCT
This sequence comes from Merluccius productus, assembly GCA_027122695.1. NCBI lineage: Eukaryota > Metazoa > Chordata > Actinopteri > Gadiformes > Merlucciidae > Merluccius > Merluccius productus. The sequence continues at coordinate 11,556,881 of JAOPJI010000002.1, read as the reverse complement.
CCTCCTCTTCGAAAGTCTCTCTCTTCGTCTCGAACGCGCGCGCGGGCGTGTGTGTGTGTGTGTGTGTGTGTGTTTTTTTTTTTTCCGTTTTTTTTTTGTTTTATAATATATTCTTCGGTCCGGATGTTAATCACCCGACGTTTTTTAGTGCTTCTAAGAAAAATAGCTGGTCCTCCTGGAAGAGTCTCTCAAGTGTTATTTCTTAAATGGAGCTAATCTACTAAGATTTTGCCAGAAGGGAGCCTGGCCTCGTTTGGATTGACTTAATTCAAAAACCTCCCCTTGTGCCATGTCCTCCGCGACCTCGTACTGCCCCGCCGAGAGGGGGTCCTGGGGCGGCGGGTACGAGGGGGGCGTGCACCTGTTCACACCTGGGAAAAGGTAGGTGTGCAATAGAGCGG
>JAOPJI010000002.1:11516373-11533637 GCA_027122695.1 Merluccius productus | reverse complement strand
GACGACGACAATATCTGTATCTCCCAGACGCCCCGTGACTCCCAACTGTCAGTTTGCACAATACCCTTTTTTTAAATTTAGAGATAAACCTTTATTGCCCCCAAGGGGAATTTGTCTTGTACTTGGGAGCCACATATAAGCACACAAAAAAAAAAAAACAGCACAATAAGCACAAACCTGTGCACATACAGACACAGACAACGATAGACAAAACGACACAGAATAGAACATACAGTATACAAATATAAAAGCTACACATCAACGTAAACATTCAAAGTGCATAGTGCATACTTAGGGTGGCTCCCTACCTGGATTCAACAAAGTCAGTGCATTTAACATGAGGCATTATAGCGCAGACCCGAGGGGAGAGAGGGGGGGGGGGGGACACACACTGTACTTTAATGCGCCTGCTCTAAAAAACCCCCGTTAGCACATGTTGGGCAGTATGCAAGTGCACAGCCTTTGCAGGTGTATTTCTTACACCTGCGGCACACAGTATGTGTTTTACGGGCCTTCTTTGGTGGGCAGATCTGACACCTCATCCTCTTACAGTGGCTGGGGCAGTTGGGTCCTTCCGATCACGAGATCTAGCCCTCTGAACAGCTTTCCCAACTGCTGCAGATGCTGAGATGCTCCCTTCTTTCGGTGAACGGAGTTACCGTGTGTCTTTCCCAGCTGCTCCAGGAACTCCCTCCTCTTGTTTTCCGCTTACGAGGCGTCCAGCTAGGGTCGATCTCTCTCCATTGTAGGAGGAAACGTCAATGATGTTGTGGAAGATGACCAGGGGCCAGCGGGCGGTCGTCCTTCTGCAGCTGTACGTTCCAGTCACCTTATCTAGGTTGTCCACACCTCCTTTGTTGCAGCTGTAGTCTAGGATGATGGCTGGCTTCCTGTCCGGCCTCTGTGTGCAGTTTGCTCAGAAGTACCACATTATTTTCTTTGGGAGGTAGGAAACCAGAGTGGTGGTGGGTGTGAAGGCGAACTTTGATGAGAGGACCTCTCTTTCCTTAGACGCAAGCAGCGCAGGTGGGAGCTCAGGCTTGTTCTTTCAAACTGTGCCAACCATGGTGATCTTCCTCTTCAGGAGCTGCCGTCCGAGTTCACATGAGGTGAAGAAATTGTCACATGTGACATTGTGACCCCTCAGTCCCTCTGTCAGCTGGATTTGGCGTTGCAGGCCACCCATGACTTGATCCCATATTTTGCTGGCTTGACGACCTTTGGACAGAAGAGATTAGCATCGTCGGTTCGTATCGGTGTCACAGGAAAACATCGCCCTTCCACTCTCTGCATCCCGTAGACTAGCTGCAGTCTCCCCTCGGGACCTGTAGACACCTGCTAGGATTAGCAGCCCTATGGAGGCATGCAGGTCAGTCTCGTCCATCCCGTTTCAGCTGTCTCAATTGAAAACCCCTCAGGGTTGTCATCTCCAGGATGATGTTTTCTATTGCTGGTGTGAAGGTAGAATGTTGAGGCAATATCGTGGGCATGGGAAACGGCATGTGTTGTGGGTCCTGGGGTCATCTCCATGACCTTATGTTCTGCCATCCTGCCCTGTTTGTGATATGCTACTGAGGACCATTTGATTGTGCCGTTTATTGACACGAAAGTCTCTCTTTCGGCTTGAGGGATTTCGTCTTCTGACGATGATGCATCATGCTCTGGGTTGCATTCCTCCCCATCGTCTTCCTCCGACGCATCCTCTACTTCCTCTTCGGAGACAGCGTTGTCATGCTGGACATTTGAAAATATCTGTTCTAGAACCTGTTCAGCAGTGACACGTGCAGTCGTGGCTTCAGCACGTCGGAGAAGACAATATTAGTATATTTTCGTTTCGTACAGCTTACATGGAAATATGAAGAAAGGTAACAATTCCCTTTTGTAATATTGGGGTCAGTCTAGGGAATGCCATGTTATATCAAGTTGAATAATAACATGAAGGGGATTGTTTTGACCGATGTTATAGAAAGTATCACTGCTTCCTTCTCACAAATGATAGAAAAAGAAACTAAAGAAACAAAGAACTATAGAAAAACAAAATAAAGGTTGGACAGCGGGAGGGTTAAAGAAATTAAAGAAAAAGCTCAAATAAAGAAACAGCGTAATGGTATACTTTATACCGTATATAAGCCGCCTACATACAAAACTGGGATTGTATTACCAGATTGAAACACATTTGACTCTGGTAACAGACGTCCAATGCCTCTACATTGCCACCCTGAGGAAATGAAATGTGTGTATATGGGATGCAGATTAAGCTACAAGACACAAGCAAGATTATGTGTGAAATGAATATGCGTGTAGTGCAAGGTCGGTGCGTGTTAGAGGCATTGAGTGACAAAATTGGCATTATATTGTTTCTTTTTTTATTTTTGGAAATGTATACGTCCTTAGGTCACCAGACCCAATGAGCCATCTAGAGTTGAAGCAGGTCTTTACAGTCTGCACACACACACACACACACACCCACAGTGGCGTTGCCTCCAAGTGGAAGAAATAGTACACTAATAGTGTTATGAAACAAAACTAAAGAACATAAATAAAAGTCAACTATGGACATTCTTCTTCAGTGATTTTCTTGTTTCTTGTTCCATCTTCCTCACAAGGGATAGCCATTCCATAAACTGAAAGATAAAGACACTTTTCTGAGAAAGACTCATTTCTGTAAATATATGTTAATTCCAAACTGTGTTTTCAACATGGTAATATGTCTTATATCAACATAGATCTTCAACATGATCTTCAACATAGTAATCTATGCCATTCTATTCTATGCCACCTGTTTTGAGAGAAAACAGGGGTGTAAAATCCTATGTTTTTGCCAATCAGTTTGTGAACTTTCTACTGTGCTCCGGACACAAAATGAACGCAACTTGAGTTCAGAGCAGAGTAGAACATTCACAAAAGATTTTGGGTTCACTGTCCCTTTAAAAGGAAAGGTATTAATAATACTAAAAATGCCCCAGTTGCAGGCATCAAATTTAGAATGAGCGCATATTTACAATAAAAAATATTACATTTGTTATTTAAAACATAAAATATTATTACAGGCAAAAAGGTACATTTGCAAGTCATTGATTTCTGTTTGTATTTACATTTTAAATACTGTAGCTATAGCTTTTTTTAGAAATTAAGATTGTTGTGACTGTGTAGTATGTATGAAACAATATACTGTAACTAGATGTTGTCATTTCACGATGCTAAAGATAGCATCATCACCAAGTGTCTTGTGTATGTTTATATTTTCAGTTTGTTCCTTCTGGGACTTTGTGTCAACGTGTGTCTATGTACGTGATGTGTGTGCTGTGTTCACCTCGAGGTGAACTGGGGATCGTTGTTTGTGCGCATCAGCAGCTCTCTGATCTCCTGAGGTGGGTTCAGCCCATGGAGCTGGGCCCGCTCCCATCTCTGGAGCCTGCTGATACCTGGGGAATTACACACGGTTAGGGATGGGTAGATTTATACTTCACTTGTTATAGTGGCTTTCTAGATAGATAGATGGAGAGATAGATAGATGGATAGATAGATAGATGGATAGATAGATAGATAGATAGATAGATATATAGATAGATAGATAGATAGATAGATAGATAGATAGATAGATAGATAGATAGATAGATAGATAGATAGATAGATAGAAAATAAACATCAAACATCAAAAAATTAAAATACAAAATTTTAGTTAACTGACCTAGGTATTTCAAAAGGTAGAAAGTAAAATGTGAAGCAAACCCATGACAGTGTAAAAACCGGTGCAATTACACAGTGACACGTAATTAAATATTGAAAATGTTTAATTACATGTCATGTAATTGCATTCTAAGCTTTCTTTTCTACTATATGATGTACTGTATTTTGCCTAGTAGCCCTAGGGAATTCTGTCATGATGGATGGGTGGATGAATAGACGGACAAATTATGGATTATCTTTAGTCCCTATTTTTAGAAAAATTCAGGGTTGAATGTTGAAGGAGACATATGGGAGCATTGCTTGGTAAATCACATGTTGAGACAGAGAACCCTATGACAAAGTTCAAGGCATTTTTTCATTTTCCCACACCATCACACACATGCTTTACCTGTACATGGCCCATATTTCCACTCCAGATCAAACTGCTTCAGTTCCTGCAGCTCCTGCTCTTGCTCTGTCACAGTGTTGTTCACCTCCTCTGATTGAACAAAATGCAACCATATTATTAAAGTAATGGACAAGAGGTCTTATCTTTTCATGAACATTTCAAAATGTACATTAAATACAACTCAAAGAGCGCTACTAATCTCAGTCTTGTAGAGGCGTGGTCTGAATCCCTTTGCTTTGGATATGTCGATCTTAAAGGTGATGTAGCTAAGATTTAAGAGCTATTAGTTTGTTAGAAATGGCCTAGCTATCCGTCAGCTATTAGTGAGTGAAATGCGCTGTGAGAATATCTGTTTCAGGTTGACTGTGCCTGCCTCTATAAGAGACTATTTAGATTTTCGAACAAATTGGAGCATCTGTCTCACAACCATAATAGTGCAATGAAGTGATGTAACAACATCACATTGTTTACACTAATAGCTAATCGGGCATTTGTTTTGCAGTTGTGTCGGTCACATAGGAATATGTGCTTTTGAAATGTCGATCTTAGTAAATTATATTCCTTTAATCATAAACATTTTCACAAGAACAATGCATGTGAAATGAAGTGATTCATTGAAATGTAACACCAGCAATGGCACATTGTTTACATCTGTAGCCTGTAGCACTCCCTGACCCTGGCTGCAGACAGTGAGTGGTTTGCTGTTGTGTCTGACACACACATAGGGAGAAACATAGGCATACAAGTTTTGGAAATATGCTAATAAGTGTAACAGTAATTGGTCTCTGCCATGGCTACGTAGCTAAGGGGGGGGGGGGGGTAGAGAGACTCTACTCATTAAATCTGCTTTAAGGAACAGAAGAAAATCGATTTGATTGACCATCATTTTCTGATGCTTAATGCACACCTTGATAACCCTTAATGACACGTCAATCAACTTTGGGCTAATGATAGAGGTAGTTACATTTCGCTTTCCCTACTGCTGACTTTAAAGACAAAGTGAAATGGCAGTGTTTCTTACTCCTGAAATCCAAGTAAAACCTAAACTTAAAATTGGCATAGGCCAAAATGTAGGAAGAATGTGATTTGATTGGATCATACAAAATCTAAATTGTAACCAAGACCGCATGCTTCTAGATTGTTTGGGCACAGCTCGTTTTTTGTCCCGATTTAACCAAAGGCTACCGGCACATTACCTTATCTCCAGAGTCTAAGGAAAAAAACATCCTTCTCTACTTTCACTGTCTGGCTTATGCCAATTTAACACACTTGAAAAGCTTTGATTTGGAACTTGCCTCGTAGCAAACTAACAAAATGACAATGCCAATTCAACCTTTGAAAAACGGCGGCCAACAGCAGCACTTGAAATCAATGTAAGGGACATCAAATTGTGAGATCCTTCCAGCGGGAGTGGTATAAAGTAAAGAGCACTTGTGTGCCTACGCTAGCACTAGTCGGCTAAATTGTGTCCCATGGCTGCTGTTCTCCAAGGAGTAGGATGTAGGAACACACAAAAAATGTAGATCAGTCGTGTATACTGAAATGATTACATTCAGGGCCTATTTGTATATCTGGATTTCTAATATCCAGTGCCCGGCCACTGACCTCAATGCATATCACTGCTCCCAGTCATGGGGTCGCCGGCTCACACCATTACATTGGTGTCCAGGCTGGCCTCCAAGTGCCCAAGTAAACCTCACTCCCATCCTATAAAGCATCCATCAGGCATTGTAACGCTTAATGCTGATGTCAACGTTATAATGTTTCACTTCTTAAAACGGAAGCAGGCCATTGGACTATTACTGTGCAACTACTACAATTATGCCACATAATAAATAATGATAAGTGTACTACTGCGGTATAACCTATATATATATACCTTTCTGCGGAGGGGATGGAGGTCGCTTCTCTCGTTGGACTCGTCGTGTTTTCTTCATCACCTTGAAGGAGTCTGTGATCAGGCCGCGCTTCGCCGTCATGGTCATTGAGGCCCTAGATGATGAAATAGGAGATGACTGTGCACTTTCACCAACAATGACACATCCGTGTACCCACATATAACAGGCAGGTCAAAGCCAGGTCAAAGCCTACCAAGCACAGCAGCATGATTTAAACTAGGTTAGTGCTGTTAGTTAATAGTATTAATGAATAGTAACTATATATTTTAGGCGATACAAACTAGGCATATACTGAATTTACTGGATTAATAATCTGCCCGGATAAAATAAATATTCCTCACAAAAATAAAACCTCCTGTGCGAAAACGTGAACGATCAAGTAATAACAAGGTAGTGCAGATGAGTTTCCCATTTAATGTGCGGAAACCGTCCGGTCAAATCTGGATAAAATAATTAATAGATCAATGTCCGGACACTACGGACACAACCAGTTTATTGAAATAATAGTCCGCTTTAATTGGTACATTGTCAAATGTTGTTTTAACTCACGGTAATCTCTCTTTGTCAGCAAGACGAAACAATAATAATCTATATATGTGACGTTTGTATCTTTTCTTTTTCGTGTGGCCGGTAATGTGGTGTTAGAGTAGCGCTGTCCTGCACTGCCACCTGTCGGTGAGGACATGTAATAACACGCGGAATTATTTAGACTCATTGCTCGGGTTTAATAGAAATAATAACCCCCCCCCAATATAGCTACAACTTATTCAATTTGAACATACCCAACCAATTATATTACATGTATTTATTTTAACCTTTATTTCACCAGGAGGGCCTTTTGAGATTAACATCTATTTTACAAAAGTGTCCTGACATAAAAAAAACAGCACAACAAAAAGTCTTCACAGAGAAATAACACATTACAATACAAACAGATGAAGGAAAATAAATAAATAAATAATAATAATAATAATAATAATAATAATAATAATAATAATAATAATAATAATAATAATAATAAACACTGTTTAATTGTCATTGCCATTTGTATCAATGTAGCCTGTGTTGATAGGCCTGGAAAAACAAATTAAGGGTACAGGTCAATAACCATACATAGGCCTACAGAAATCCCAATTTATTTTTATTTTTTATAATTCTATAAATAATACAAATAGATTGTTATAAATAATACATCTATACAAATAATTCCTTATTATTATTATTATTATTATTATTATTATTATTATTATTATTATTAGTCTATAGGCTAATTATAGGCCTGCGCGCCTATGTATATGATTTATTATTTGCCTATACTTCTTGGCAAGCACATCATTATTACTTCACATGAGTGGCCTGCCCACATCTCTCATTGTTGGCGGAACATGAGTGAAGCACATGATGATGGTCATACATTAATTCACAAATTAATTCATGAATCATTTAAAAAATCTCAGTCGCACCGCCACGGCTCGACCTTGCCGGCTCAGGTTGCGTTCACGGTGAAATAACATCAGAGCTTCGGGATGGACGGGGGAACATATCCGGGATGCGTTGAAGTCACACAGCAGAAAAGGATTTTCAAGCACATGAATAATTTTTCAGGGCACTTTGGGCACGAACACACTGATAAAAGCCATTTCTCCTGAACGCCAGGCTTTCAGTGACTAAAACACTGAGCAGAAAGAGGCAAGCCGGCGAAGATATGACAACCTTCATCAAATACACTTTTCTTCCCCCCTTTATGTGTGTGTGTGTGGATGTGTGGGGGTGTGCTTGCGCAAGAGAGTGTAAGTGAAGTGGGTGTAGAGCAATATGTGTGTATATGTGTGTGCGTGTGCCATGTGGGTGTGTGTGTCTGCGTGTGTATGTGCCACGTGGGTGTGTGTGTGTGTGTTTGTTTGTGTGAGACATTAAGTGGGTATAGAGAAGTTTGTGCGTATCTGTGTGTGTATATGCCATGTGGGTGTGTGTGTCTGTGTGTGTGTGTGTTTGCGTGAGAGTGTGGGTGTAGAGAAGCGTGTGTATCATGTGTGTGTATGTACCACATGGGTGTGTGTGTGTGTGTGTGTGTGTGTGTGCGTGCAGATGTGTGTATACAGATGTGTGTGTGTGTGTGTATGGAGTTGGGTTACATAAGCCCGCTCTGTCTCTGTGGGCTTTCACTCTGCGCTCCCTGACATTTAGACAACAAAGGTCACATCTGAAAGTCTAAATATACACGGACACCAATGCTAATACGCTCATACATATACATACACACACATAGAGGCAGGGGGGCAGCAGGGGCACATATCTGCCCCATAGTGAAGAATCATGTTAAAAAAGTGCTCACTCTAACTTGCCATCAGTGTTCATAGCATGACTACTGAAGCAGCTACATAACATACATAGTCTTCCTCACAGTATTAACCACTGTGTATATAGGTTGTACATTACTATGAAGTTGTACATTAGCTATTGTCAGGCAATGGAACAGATAGGACTCAAATGCAGGCACACAGAGGCAGAGTGAGAGTAGAAAATAAATGTCTCAGTTTATTGTAAAACACAGATGCGAGGGGCCGAGGCTGGGATGGTAGGGGCGAGCTGGGGTCAATATACCAAGAGAGCAGTCCACGGGGCTTATAAGATAAAGGGGTCAGGTTAAGAGGCGTAATCAGTTGTTCTGGTCCAGGTTTCGAAGAGTAGAGAACCCGTCCCACCAGGCTAAGGCAAAAGGGGGAGAGCAGGGGTTAATCCAGTCCACATTCAAAAGGTCCAGAAACACGAGAGGTCAGTAGGAATGCAGAACGAACTTCAAGGAGTTCAATGAACATAACAGGCAGAATACTGGACTGATAAGTAGGCGCTGCAGTGTGGCGACGGCGTGAGGCTGGTAATATATACTAAGACTAATGATGAATGGTAAATAGAATCAGATGTGTAGAGGTGCAGTCTCACATGTCAGGCGATGTGGCAGGTGAAGTGAGTGTGAGTGTGGAGCCCCCCCCCCATGGACCCCCCCCCCCTGGCATCCTTCTTGGCTGGTCTGCTGATGGAAGTCACTAATGAGGGCGGGGTCCAAGATGTCATGGGCAGGGATCCAGCACTGCTTCTACGGTCCATAGCCCTCGCAGCCGACCAGGTACTGGACCTCGCTGCCACGCTGCCGGGACTTCAGGAGATGCTTCACTGTGCACACAACAGAACTGTCAATAGTGTGGGGTGAAGGAGGTCACTGAGGAGCGGGAGACAGGGGTCTGGTAGCAACTGGTTTGACTCGGAAGACATCAAAAGGGGCAACTTGAGGCGGAGAGCAGAGCGATTAATGCTTTTAACAATGGGGAATGGTCCAATTAATTGGGGTGCCAACTTACAGGATTCGATACGGAGAGAGAGGTCTCGGGTGGACAGCCATACCCTCTGACCAGGACGGTAATGGGGAGCAGGAACCTGGTGGTAGAGATGGTGTGGAGCAGAGTGGAGTGGGCTGTCCTCCAGATCCGATGACAATGCCGCACAAACTCCTGGGCAGAGGTAACAGAGATCTCCCTCTCTTTGGCTGGGAATAATGTTGGCTGGTATCCTAGTACACAGTGAAAAGGTGACAGGCCGGTGGCAGAGGATGGCAGGGAATTGTGTGCGTGCCCATTCCAAGGTAACTGATGGCTCCAGGTGGTAGGGTTGTCAACTGTGAGATGGCGTAGGGTGGTCTCAAGCTCCTGGTTGGCCCTTTCAGTTTGGCCATTGAACTCTGTGTGAAATCCAGAGGAGAGGCTGACAGAGGAGCCCACCAGGGAGCAGAAAGCCTTCCAATATCTGGAGGTGAACTGCACCCCTCGATCTGAGAAACAACCGGGAAACCATTGAGACGAACAATATGCTGGATCAGCAGCTCGGCGGTCTCGTTGGCAGTTGGGAGCTTGGGCAGGGCAACAAAGTGCATTGATTTGAAAAACTGGTCCACAATGGTTGGGGGTTGACAAGATGGGAGCTGACAAGATGTCTTATTCTGGGCACAAACTGGGCAGGCAGAGACAAAGGAGTGGACATCTTTCTTCATCGAGGGCCACCAAAAACGTTGATGCAGGAAGGCAAGGGTGCAGCTGATTCCAGGTGACCCCAATGGAGGACTTACACGCTGAATCACGCTGAATCCGGCGCATATAGGTGATTGGGGGCCCATTACTGGGGTTGGGGTGCTGACAGAGCGTGGTGGACCTGGGTCTCAATATCCCAGGTAACTGCACCCACAAGGCACAAGGTGGTAGGCAGAATGGGCTCAGGGTCACGGTTCTCCTGATCAGGGCTGTCAATGTGGAACAGGGCGTCTGGTTTGGTGTTTTTAGTTCTGGGACGATGAGACAAGGTGAAATTGTATCTGGTGAAGAAGAAGGCCCACAGGGCATGGCAGGGTTTGAGTTGTTTAGCTGACATGATGAATTCCAGGTTCTTATGATTTGTCCAGACAATAAATGATTGCTCCATGCCCTCCAGCCAATGTCTCCATTCCTCCAATGCCAGCTATACTGCCAGCAGCTCCCTGTTCCCAATGTAGTAATTTCTCACGGCAGGGGAGAGGCGGCAAGAGAAGAATGCACAGGGGTTTCAGGGGAGGAAACACTGTAGCGCCATCCTCTTGTTAGGTTTAGGCCAATCCACCAACGCCTTAACCTTAGCAGGACCCATCTGAATGTTGCCGGTGGAGAGTATGTAGCCAGGAAAGACACAGTGGACTGGTGAAACACACACCTCTCTGCTTTAACATAAAGTCAATTCTCCAGGAGGCGCTGGAGGACTTGACAGGCATGTTGATGGACAGAACTGGAGAAAAACCAAGATGTCATCCAAATAAACAAAAAGAAACCAATTTAACATGTCTCAGAGGATATCAATGAGGTCTTCCACTCATCCCCCTCTGACCTGGACCAAGTGGGTATGTGTTGTGGATATCAAGCTTAGTGAAACTGGTGGCTTTCTGGAGATGTTCAAAAGCTGAGGAGATAATTGGCAATGGATACCAGTTCTTGACTGAGATGTGGTTCAGACCTCAAAGATCGATACAGTGATGCAGACCTCCATTCTTTTTCCCAAAGAAACCAGCTCCTGCTGGGGAGGAGAATGGGTGGATAATACCAGAGGCCAGTGACTGTGAAATGTATTTCTCCATCGCGTCACTCTCAGGAGCAGACAGGGAATTCAGATGACCCCGGGGTGGCAAAGTACCAGGTGCCAAAGTACCATGCGGATGCATGGAGAGACACAAGGAAACCATGCGAGGAGAGAGGAAATGAGGACATATGTTTTTAGAGAAATGAGACGTCCTTTCCTATTTTTATTTGTATGTAAAAAAGGTTTGTAACTTTATTTTGAAAATTATATATATAATGTTATTATTATTATTATTATTATTATTATTATTATTATTATTATTATTATTATTATTATTATTATTATTAATACTATTAATATTATTATTGTTAAATCAACTACTTGATATTTCTTCTACTACTTGAACTATTTCTGGTTCAAGTGAGGATCGAGGAGCAAGGAAATATTAAATAAGAGACTTGGGATGCACCAACAGTCATAAGGGCGATGAGGAAGCAGGGATTTGGTGGCTAGGGACTTACGGAAGACTCCCTTCAGGTCATGATATTCGAAAATAACATCAGACAGGTCTGGGTGCTTGTCAGGGATGACAGATGGCTGGTTTAAGCAGCCTCACCTTGCCCAAGTCATACTAATTAGACTCTGGGGCTGGGTGAGGCTGTCAGTAATCAAGTGATCAAGGCCCACAGGATAAACCAGCTATCACCCCACACACTCAGGAGGTGTGTTTCCCATGACAGCATGTAACATCTGCTCTGGCTGTAACATCTTGTGAAAAGACACATCTACCTGTGTCTTCTGCCAGAGGAGCCAAGCAAAGCCACTTAGGTGGCATGTGGCAGGGTAGAATGCCACAAGTTAATAACCAATATTATATTGTACTATATTATACAATATTAATTACCTCCAACGTTCATAACGTCCATTGGCACTTTTGGCCAGCCGAATCAAACCATGGCACACTGATTTGCGTTTGTGTCCCAGATGGTCCATCTCTGCAGTTGGGCCAAGTAAGAAGGGTATGGGACAACTCAAGTTGAGCTCGTCATCAGTTAAAGACTGTTGTAATAGAGATGCAAATCTCTACTGTGCTGGGCTGACCAACTTGTGCAGTGGTACATAGCGTACCACTGCACAAGTTGGTGTGACACTGTGAGGCAATGTCCCCATGAAGAATCCAGCAAGCAGACACCCCCCCCCCCCCCCCACACACACACACACACACTCACTCTCTCTGTGAACTGCATTGGTCAGGGTCTGGCGGTGAGCAGGGCTGTCTAGCGTGACGGTGAGCCCTCTCAGCCCCCCCACCAGAGAGCTCTGTCACGCTCAGCCGATGGATATCACGTCTTCTAATGTCTGGCGCTCACTCGTGGTACAGCAGTTCGTGGCGGCTAGCAGCACTGGGAGATGAGGCTTCTCAAATTCTGTTCTAACACCCTACCAGGATGCTAGCACTTTCAAACCATAAACACAATACATTTTCCAATAAACTTTTATTTCTCCAATATTTGTTTCACTATTGCTAGAAAATAGTATTCATTTAGCAGACAATTTGTTCGAAAGCTACTTACAGTAGTTTCAGATACAGTTTTGAGCTGTCTTTCTACTGCCAGTCGAACACCTTAGCCACTACACTACCCAAAACTAAACTTTGACAGCATAATTCAGGAGTATGGGAATCACTCACTGTTTGACGACAAACCTAAACTATTGATAAAAATACATGAGCTCATGGACACACTTTGAGGTGAAGAACAACCACAACATAATAGGATAAGCCCCCCCACAGTAGGCCCCTTCTCCACCCAGAATATTCTCCATATTTGAGTCTGTGTAAATGAGCACATTTGAGGCCAATGGCTAGCTAATGGGAGAGAAAGCCCACCGCACCCATTTCCCCTCTCGTTAGCCGAAATTCTCCTTGCTCCCCTCCCATCTCCATGACAACCACACTACTCGGTTTCCTGCTTCCTCTCCGGCCCCGCTCGGTCGCAGAAAACGCCTAAAAATAAATGTTTAAACTTTTTCTTTTTTTTTTCTCCCCCCTCCCTGAACACTCCTGTCACCCTTGTTCAGACATCAGCGGCTGGTTCCATTAACTGAAACTGTCAGTTGGACTGTCAGACCATAGAGAGTGAGGTCTTACCCCCCCCCAACAAACATTAGATACAAACCTAAGCGGAGACAAAATTAGCATACAACTAAGAGAGAGCTAGGAAACAGACTGTTGGATGAACACAACACAGCCATGGGACCCCAAAAAGTAATCTGTTTCATGATGAACCAATTATCTCCCACCTCTGCAGTGGAATATAATCTTCTCCTATCCATCCCTCATTGAGTTTTAAATTGAGTTTCAACATGTACATAAACTGGCAGGTTTATGGCACTTTTTTTGTTTTATGTTTACAATTTACTATATCTTGGTATAAAAAGCTATATTAATGCTAAAGGCTAAATTCAAGTGCTAAAAATGAACTACTTTATGTATCCAATTCCCTATGGGTAGATGCAGATTGATAATGACAAGCTTTGCCCTGTGGTCCTGGTCCTGGCTTCTAATATTATAGAGAAGATAATAATATGTTCTTACAAGATTGGTTCTACTCTTTGTTAGCCATAGCCCAAAGATATTATTAACAACATCCATCCTCTTGAAGATGCCACTCTAGCACATGGTGAAAAACACCATCATGTAATTAAATCACTTCAAATACGAACAGATCTGGTATGACTTGTCAAGTAGGCTCCTCCACTCCTCTGTTGAGAATATTGCATCACTTTGAAGATCCTTTGTTAAACCCAATTGGTAACCCTGTGGTTAAGATGTACACATCTTTGTTAGATTTTCTACTGTAGTGTGGTACAGCCGCTATGTTGTAACAACGTGTTGTAACTAACAATGTGTAATTAGCTTCCCGAAGGTAGTTTTAAAAACCTTACAAAGAAAGAAAAAACATATGCAATTAAATAGGAGACAAGGTCGAGCTTCACGGGGTTCTAGTTGGTGGATTGGCTGGTTACTTAAGCAAGCCTTGTCTGTGTTCTCACTGGACAGACAGACGGCGCAGACAGTAAGCTAGGGGGACAAAGATCGGCCTCTCTGAAAAACACATTGATGCTAATTGGCTGCAAAAGCTGTCCATCACAACAAGGTTCCCGCAGCCTTCAACATGCCGCATTCAAAAGGAGATCCCTGCATCGACTCTGCAGAGATGCAGCGCTTGAGCCTTGTTCCAATTGGTAGTTTTCTTTTGGTAGATGACAAGTGAAGCCCCTATTACCAAAATAGATGTATACCACCTGCTGACACCTTCAAGTAAAACAATGAGGAACAGCTGTCTTACACGTGCACGTACGCACACACAAGCACAGGCACACACAGACACACACACGCACACGCACACACACACACCACGATGCAGGTGTTTTCACACAGCTGGTACCTGGGAGAGGAGAGGTACAAACAGAGCCGCGAGAAAAGAGGGTGAAGCCAAGGTCAGGGAGAAGGAGAAGAATGGGAAAGAGAGAGAGAGGGAGAGGGAGGGAGAGAGGGAGAGAGAGAGAGAGAGTAAAGGAGAAGACAGTGATGGAGGGAGGGGATGACGTGCGCTGAGGTCACAGGAAGAGGGAACGGCGGCGGCGGCTGCACGGCGGGAGGCGGGGGGGGGGGGGGTGTGTGTGTTATGTAACGTGTGATGAAGGTCTCTCTTCCGACGCGGCCTGCATAGCATCAAGTGGAGACGGACATCGTGGTAACGCTGTGATTGCTGCACACAGGAAGAGGCGGCTGCCAGCAACATCACCTCAGCCGAGCGCAGGAGGCCCTTCAGGACACTCCTTAGCGAGCAGCGGTCTCCGCAGCCGCAGTGAGCTTCCTGTCTCTTTGTCTTAGGCTACGAGGAAAATCAAGGGCAGCTGCAGTGGTTATTATGTGGCGATGCTGTGGATAACACAGACTGCTGACGCATTGGAGTTCATTAGACGGACTCTGGCGTCCATCTTGGTGTACAAGAGAAAAAAGGTAATATCATGTGTACATATAAAACGTAGTGACCTGAAAATATACTTCTTTTTTTTTGCGGCGTAAGGTTACTGCTAATTATATATCTAGGCTTTTGAGGTTAAAAGGTTGTCTTTGTTGTTTTTTGTTTACTGCATGAGAAAGGAAAGGGATTAAGCGGTTAGAGAAAAAACAGACTTGAACAATGTACTGCATTAGCAAACTTCCCCTCGGGAATGAATAAGTACCGTATCTTATTTTATATTGTACTGTCTAACTGGTTTTGCAGAATCCAATGACAAGCTCCTTTCCATTCAAGTAATGGCTGCCAGAAGAATCCAGCTCAGCCCTTTACCCCTAAACTGCGTGTGACACGGTCACTTGAACCTGACACCAGTGGGTGAAATCACCCCGGCACCCTGTCCCAGGAACCAATCACAACCGATCACACTCAATTCAGGATTTACAAACCCTACCATGGCATTCAAATAACCTCATTATTATGATTTCCGTGCTGTGGCCATTATCGATGTTGGCCCGCCAGTCAAAATGCCTGTAATATAGCCACCCTGCACTCGGTCCGGTAGTCCAGTAGAAACAAAGTAGGCACTTTACATGTAAAAAAGCATATACATTTAGTCAAATGTATACTGACGCAACATGCAGAGCGTTAGCACGCATACGGTAAAGAATGAAAGTCACAGTGGCCATCACATTCACACATGCCTGTGCATGCACATATGCCTGTGCATGCACATATGTGCTCAGAGCCACGGCACACAGAGTGCTACGGAGGAATACAACAACAGTGAGTCACGGATTAGCATAGCATAAATGTGCCTCCAGTCCCCGTGAGCTGTAGCCGCCATCAGCGGAGGAAGTGGAAGCGAGCTTTTGTTGGAAAAACCCTCTCACGAGTTACATAAGGGCCTAAACTCCTCTGTCCCCTCATTCTCCAACTATTCCCTTCAGATATGCACAACGTGGACACACACACACACACACACACATACATGTGAATATACACAAGAATATACACATGTGAAAATACACAGTGCATTAACACACATGTTGTACACACACACACACACACACAGGCACGTGCACACACACACGCACGCACGAACACAAGCACACGCAAGCACACACACACACACACACACACACACACCTGACGATGTGACACCTATTGGAGGGAGAAAAAAATAAAAGAGCCTAGCGACATTCCAACACGATTGGATCCTGTGTGCTGTGCCGGCATTAGCTTGTGGCTACAAGCAGTCAGTGCACATACAAGCTGCTAGCTTGGCAGCCCAACCGCTATTGAATGAACCGCAATAGCGGCTTCTGTAGAGTGTGGAGCGTAGCGCGTATGCGCGCGCAGCTATTTCGAGAAAGACCGGCGCACAACTCACAACCTTTGTTTGACAGCCTTCCAAAATAAAGGGTCGCGGTGGTGAAGAGTGATTCACACACATTCACTCAATCTGTGTGACGTAGATATTACTAACCCAGTGTTTTCTTATTTCAAAGGAAATAATGAAATTGTCATTTGCAGTGACTCACACCAGCCTTACGGGATTAATGCTGACTCTATCGGAGCAGAATAGGAAATGAGAGTCTCTATATAGGAGAGAAAGAGCCAGAGAGACTTTGAAGTCTATATACAGGCTATGTGCATAATATGATTCAATTAATTTAGATGTGATGGTGTATGTGTGTGTGTGTGTGTATCTGTGCATGTATGTGCGTGTGTCTGTGTGATGTGTGCGCTAGTATGGTGAGCATGTGAGCGAGTGGGAGTGACTGTGACATGGCGGCCTCGTCCTAAATCCTGAGCCCATCTCCCGCATGCTGACTCAAACATTCATAATGAATGATGTTGCGTCATGGATGGGGGGGGGGGGGGTTGGGGGGGGGCAAACAAAGTGAATAACCTCCCCTACCCTTAGCCAACCGGGATCCCCTTTTTAACAACAACTAAACCTTTAGCCGGAGCATCAAAGACGCAAAAAGGAGAAGCGCTCGGAGGAGAGGATCTGAGGGACGGTTAGCGTGAGAGCGAGAGCAAGAGAGAGCGAGAGAGAGAGGGAGAGGGAGAGGGAGAGAGAGAGGAAGGAAGAAATAGATAGATAGAAAGATAAAGACACTTAGAGGGAGAGGGAGAGAGAGAGAGGGGGTGAGCGGC
>JAOPJI010000002.1:11489747-11499850 GCA_027122695.1 Merluccius productus | reverse complement strand
GTGTGTGTGTGTGTGTGTGTGTGTGTGTGTGTGTGTGTGTGTGTGTGTGTGTGTGTGTGTGTGTGTGTGTATGGGGGAATCCATAACAGTTTGCTGTTCACTTTCAGGCCTGTCCTCCTACACAGGCCAATCAGGTTAGCATGTGATTCTATTTCCTTTCCATTTGAGGGCCAGTCATTGTGGAGATTAGATTTGTGTGTGTGGTTGGATTAGATTTGTATGTGCGCGGCAGACACTAATAATCCAAAATTGAAATCACACTAGGAATACACAATATGTTGGTGGGTCGAAGTCGGTATATCTAGGCTATAGTTTTGTGTCAACTCTTATCCTTTTGTTCATAAGTATGATTATCAGATTATGTATACTTGCATAATTGTATAATTGCATGTTTACAGAGATAACATGGAGCCTAATACCTCGAAATCACAGGCTTTCGCAACAAAGAACAGACACAGACAGGAAGGCAGGCAGACAGACAGACATAAATACACGCGAATACTAGTAGGCTACACAATAGGCCTATACAATGAACACACAGCACACATTGAAAAGAAACACCCAGAGACAGAGAGGGGATGTAGCTACATGTACTTATTCTCGGTGGTTGGATTTGCAAGGTTACTCTGTGGACATGAGAGACCCCTAATGGATTTAGGAAAAACTGTCAAGAGTCAAGAGTAAGAGTACAGTAATAAAGCATCAGGGGGGAAAAAAAAGGTAAAACAACTAAAAGTAACTCAGTACTCAATTTAGTACTCAGTACAAAATTATTTTCTTATTTTTACTTTTTAGGCAAGTGGGCCTCAGAAGCAAACCCCTGTAAATCCTGATGGTGGGTCATTTGAGCTGTGAGCTGCAGTGACGCCCCGCAGCCACATGATGGCACTGCGACCCTTTCTGAAGACCGACACAGCCCTCCATCACCACCATCACCACCATCACCACCAGCATCACACACCACCCTTGGCCTCAGAAACGGTGGCTTTGCAACGCGGTCCATTATTATTTAAGAAAACCATCAGATAGGGATCAGGGCCTACTGTCGAGAATCGTTTCTATTTCAGTAGTCGTCATAATAGCACGCAGGCGAGTCCCAGTTTGAGGTGAGTCATGATGGATAAGAGACCACTGAAGATGGATCTCAATTGATGAAATTAAATTGTCCAGATTAGCCACTGAGGATTTTCATTAACTGCCGTAATTCCCAATTCCTGTTCAACCCCTGGTTTTGACTACTGCAGAGGAAATTGCGTCTAGCCCCGTGTCCCTGTGTGTAGGCCCATTCCCTCCGCACCTAGATGACATCTCATGGACAGCTGTGCCCCCCCCCCCCCCACTCCAGAGGTATTCATCTCTGCATCTCAAGCATTGTTACACACTCTGTCATGCAGGTTTTACTTAAACATGCAATAATCCCAGGCAACGCGCCGGTCACGATTGCCTACCCTTCAGCCGCGTGTCATTCGTGAGTCACGGCCACACGAGTAAAGGCTGTGACCGAAAACATTTGAGAGAAAATGTACTTTGAACCATGAAAGTCATTTGGGCTAAAGGTATAAAATTAGACCCAGGAGGTGTAGATATAGCACTGGGGTGGGATGTGATTACAGCTGCGGAGGCTTTGATGGTCGAATCTCTGATCCAACGTGGCCAGCCGCTAGCAGCGCTGCACCACAACAGAATCCGTCCCATTCAATTTGGTGATCTTTCCACCGTATTAGCCGACTATAAAACAATTAGGTGTGCAGCTTTAGCTGCACTCATTAAGTATTTCAACTCTTAAGCTCCCACACACACATGATTTTTCTCTGTGTTCAATATTTGTTAAATATAAACAACAATCAAAATCTATAAACTGCCACGACTCCCACAATATTTAGACCCCATAGACATATTATACATCAACATGTTGAGCTCCTCGCAGTGATTGCTAATCTAATTAATGGTGTTTATCCTTTTTACTTAGAGCTAACATTTTAAATGTTCTACACTATTTTACTACTTTAAACTAAAACTAATTCAAAATGTACTTATTACCTTACTATCCAAACCTCTATACAATGACTCAATGCGTACTATTTATACTTTTTAAATGATTAGACTTTAAAACCAACTTTAACACCCTAGCAACCACCTAGAACATAGCAACCACCTAGCTAACCATAGCAACCACTTAAACACCTTAGCCATTACCCAGAACACCATAGAAACCACCTAGCTAACCATAGCAACCACTTAAAACACCCTAGCCATCACACAGAACACCATAGAAACCACCTAGCTAACCATAGCAACCACTTAAAACACCCTAGCCATCACCCAGAACACCATAGCAACCATCTAGCTAACCATAGCAACCACTTAAAACACCCTAGCCATCACCCAGAACACCATGGAAACCAGAGGGGAACCGTCAGGGCCTTCTAGGCCCTCTAAGATATTCTAGATATTCTAATTTTAATTTATTAATTCATAATTTGACAATCAACATCTAAACAAAAATGTTTCGGAGGAAATAAACCCTTCAAACCTGCCTATTCAATTGGTATTGAAATGTGAAGAGTTAAATGAAAGAAGCCCCTCTGTCAGCCTATCAGAATTTTACTGACTGCAGTTGTTGGGAAGAAAATGCTATGCAGCTCTGTGATTGGTGCTCCTGCTATCATTTCACAGAGGGCTGAGTAATAGTAATTCAATGACAGACTCATTTCAAATGACAGTAAAATTGACCAATCATATCTTCCCTCTAAATGGGTGGGCTTTGTTATCGCTAACTGTATGACAATTCCACCCGCTGCAATCACAAGCTAATAAGCTAGCTAGCTTATGGGGCGTGACTTGTTTTACTTCATGATGGTAGCCGCCACGAGTAACGTAACCACTAGTGTGGAGGACATTGTTTCTGATTTATTAACTATGCCGTTCTAGGTTAACTTTTAATACAAATGTGCAATTATTCGTCAGGGGGATTTGCATTTTGCTTAAGGAGTAGCTGTGTTTAGTTTTGGTGAACTCTCACTCGCTCCGTGCTGTTTGCTCATTACTAAGGCTGGACTCGACCTTTTCCACAGCAGGAGAAACAGGTGTAGTTCATCACATTAATTATGGGTCCGGTCCATTTAGATACAGCAGTGCACCGGTACAGACACAACTAGTCCAGTCACCATGCTGGTGCTGCGACAGACTTAATAAAACCGACCTAATGTTAAACGACAGGAACAGGAAGTGACTTTAACCTGCTACTGACGACCTGTGAGAAGGGTCCATTACTGTAGAGAGGACACAGGAAGCTAAGCTAGTGGTTTGCTTTTCTCCCGACGGGGGACCGGGGGTCAGAGGGCCAAGGTTTAAGGGTCACGGTTTGCTACTGATAGAAACCACATAGAACACCCTAGCAACCACCTAGAACATCCTAGCAACCACCCATAACGCAACCACCAATTACACCGTAGCAACCACCTAGAACACCCTAGCAACCGTCCAAAACATCCAAGAAGCGCAACATATAACAGCCTAGCAGCCACCATAACACTACAGCACTACTTCACGTCACTGTACTGTTCAGTTCCCATAGACCAGGAGGTAGGTACTATTACTAAATGACTTGTATTTGCTACGCATATTTTCAGAGGGAGTCGCTAAAAAGAAAACACTGGGATGTAATATATTTGTCGGCCATTTAAATACTTTGGGGGGGAAGATACCTAATTGAAACAAGATGGTAATGGCTTGGTTTCAATTAAAAGCTGCAAGTCAAGTGGAACTTTCTCATTTATTATTATTCAGTGGAGCGCAGCCTACTTCCCTATAGCCGTGGCGTCGAGATAAGGTGCCAAATCTGCATGTGGGGAAGACAAACGTCCATTTTAAAGATGTGATTTTGATCAGCCGGCAAGCGTGCGCACATGTCGAACGATTGCAGTGTCGCGCAATACAGATGGACTCTGCGAGCGACGGGGGGAGGCATTCCACCGGGATGGCTATTAGGGGAAACCTGTTGTGGAGGTAAGAGCCAGACTTCGAAGCTGGAAACCACTGTCACTATTATGTTAGCAGCTGTCAGCGGTGGACGGCCAATTATCATAATTTCTCATCCGCTGCTTCTGCTCTGGCTGAGGTTTGTGGGCGTAGGTGGTGGTGGTGGTGGAGGGTGGCGGCGGTGGGTGGAGGGTGGCGATGGTGGGCGGAGGTGACGGCGGGGCTGGGGGCAAGGTTTATGCGAGAGAGAGAGAGAGAGAGAGAGAGAGAGGATGAAGGAAGACAAAGGATAGTGTGACGCCAATGGGGAGGAAGAGAGGAGAAGAGGGGCGCCGAGGTGAAACTAGCAGCAGATGAGGTTGGGGAACAGCGGCGGTTCTTTCCTGCTATAGGCAATATAGGCGACTGCCTTGGGCGACTGTCGGGCGGCGCGGCAACGCTTTACAACGAACCCTCCTCCGTTGGTTTTCTCGTGGTACGGCGCCACACACTGTGCGCGTGCTATTCCCTCTATTGCTTGTATAGTCGGCCAGTCTATACATGATTAATACAGAGGAGCTTATTAGCTAATCGTAGCGCTTACACCAACATGTGGCTCATTCACTGATCCTGCATGCTGGAGTATGTGCAATGGATGTGATGAACACTAGCGTTTATTTTGATTATATATATATATATGATTTGGTGATGTAAACTCATTACAGCACAATTTAGGAAAACAAAAAAAAAGGTTGTTCAGTTCAGTTTGGGCTACACCTGCGAAAATCACAAAATCCTCGCAGTCTCGCACTTATTATTTCCTGGTTTTTACAGTTAGACAGTTTTGCAAATGACTAAAAGTGTGTTTTGTTAATCTGTGTTTGTTAACCCACCCCAATTCCGATGCATATTTTTACCAGACTTGCCACTTCATTATCTTCCCCCAGGATTTTAAATGGTCCAAGCTAACGCCACTGTAGACTGTAGAGGATGATGCGATAAGGCGAGGAAATAAAAGGCCCATATATCCGTAGCGTGTAAATCAGACAACAAGCACCGTGACGCAAGGTGAATCCATCTTCGGCAGAGGAAATAGATTCAATTAGACAGCTATGAGAGCGAACGTAGACTGGGATTGTTTTTATGCTAATAGAATTGTAATTACAATATATTTCACTCCTTTCACATTGATTATGCAGTGTAAATAAGCAGTCGGGGCAACAATGTGGGCGCTTGCATGCACTTGTGTGTTTGTGTGTGTTTGTGTGTGTGTGTGTGTGTGTGTGTGTGGGTGTGGGTGTGGTTGCGTGCGTGTGTGCGCATGCATATGGCCGCACACGTGTGTTTGTATGGGCTTGAACCTTGGTGTGAATTGGCAATTTGTTATGTCTGTAAGGGACATCTTTGCAAATGTGTGTCTCAGCGCATGCATGCGTGTGCATTTGGCGTGTGTGCGTGTGTGCGTGCGTGTGTGTGTGTGCTGGTCATACTAATAGCGAGGAGAGAGAGCCCTCTCCTGGGACCTTTTCTGCTGCTCAGTGTGTCTGCCCCATCACTGCCAAGAGGTAATCACTGCTAGATCCTGAAAGATGGGACACACATTATTTCTTTGGGGGGAGGAAAAATTGATATTCACTTTGCAGCATCTTGGTGTTTTCATCAATTTCACATTTTTTTGTACTGTCTATCAGCTAATGTGGCCATGCTACATCAGTGGCGTGGGCAAAGGCAAAGTATTCATTGATATGTTTTCTTTCTCACATTATTTTTGCCACTGTCAGTTCTGATATTCAATTCAAACGGTTCCCGCTGCTCGGGAGAAAGAGAGACGATGGGGAAAAATAGATCTTTCGAGAAGAAGAAGTTTCACCACACGGTTCACCTCAAGCACGATGACAACGGAAATATCACGAACCGCGGGTGAGATTCGATGAAAGAACCGGCAAATCTCAGTGAGGTCATATTCATCTTTTCACAGATCAACACATCCTTTTCACGGCATTGATAATGCAACACAAAGTGGAGATCCCAGCTGGCCCCGATTCAGACCTCTCCGTCTTCTGACCTTTGGACGACTGGCCAGAACATACTCGGTGACAGACGTCGATATCCCACCATCTTCATCAGAGAGAGACAGAGAGACAGACAGACAGAGACAGAGAGAGAGACAGAGAGAGACGTTTTAGAGAAATTGTACGCAAGGTTGTTTTGTTTTCCGCTCGCAGTAAAGAAGAGTTATTATAGCAGGATGATCCCCCCCCACCCCCCCCACCCCAAAAAACCAACAACAAGGCTTACAAAACAGCCATCAGGAAAATGTATTCCTACACGGTGAGACACGTTTTGTGCATTTAATGAAAACCAACGCTTGCCAGTTTGCTAAATGGCTCCCAAAGAAATTTAATAAAATAAAATACACAAGGCGAAGACAAACGCCAAGAAGCGAACCCAGCAACAAGACAAACTAAATCAAGGGCTCTCTCGCTACATATTAGCTGCCATTTTGCTCGGGCCCCGCAGGGAGGAGGGGGGACAATGTGTGGCATGGCCCATTGTCTTGCTGCCTCCATCTGTCCCGCGAAGTCTCCTCCAACAGCACCGCCGCCGCCGCCGAACGCTTCATCTGCCTTATTTTCCCAGTCCCAATATGGACCCTTAGTCACACACACACACACACACACACACACCATCGTTTGTCCTCCAGGATAAATATTTCATCTATGTCGGTGCACAATAAATGTTGATTTATCCCCCGGCCTGCTTAACTGGCCGATCTGCATGTGATGTGTTGGTGGCTTTATCGGCGGGGGCCCTGCACCTCGCGTGGCGTAATCGGCTGTCATCGCTGCCAGTGTTTGACAGGCGTGCTGCAGCAGTCCGCCCGGTCTGTGTGCAGACAGAGACATTGGTGTGTACTGCTGCAATGCATGCATGATATAACGCAGGGAAGTGTGTTACCGCCGCACCGCAGACTGTATAGCAGAACCTAACAAATACAATAACCGCCTCGCGTTACGGGATTTAATATACCGAGTTTAATTTACACTAATTTGCGCTACTCTCGTTCTGCTTGGTCGAGAGCGAGAGAGAGAGAGAGAGAGAGAGAGAGAGAGACACAGAGAGACAGAGACAGAGTATGGGGGAGGCGGAAGGGGAGAAAATAAGAAAGAGATGTGGATCTGATTGGTCAAAAAGCTATTTATGTTGTTGCTGAGACGAGAGTCTTCGAAACTAGGCCATTTAACTTGCTGCTCTCTCTCTCTCTCTCTCTCTCTCTCTCTCTCTCTCTCTCTCTCTCTCATTGTCTGTCTCCCTCTCAAGAGCCTGGTGAATTACTACTGCTAATCAAAACACCTGTGCCTCCTCCTCTCCTTTCATAGCTTCTTCCCACTTGGGCCACTGGGGAAAAAATATATCCATGAAAAACTGTTATGACTGCGAGGACCATTCATTCCTCTTTATTTTGTCTTGTTGTTTCAGTTGTGTGTGTCCTTGTGTGTGTGTGTGTGTGTGTGTGTGTATGAACTACTTCTCTCAAACAGTTTCCTGCCGTGGATCCTCTTTATCCTCTACCTCTTGACTGGTCTACCTTGAACATTCACAAAGCACAGGGGGGGGTGGGAAATAGCTACGCGCAATTAGCAGTAACGGCATGCATCGCGCTAAAGTGCGTAATAAAGCTAATTGTCAATAAAGAACCCGAAACACAAAAAGGGGAGAGTCGAAAAGGGAGGCGTCCCCCAGCCTAGCAGTTATTGCCAAATCAAGCATCCCTTTCTTTAGGCTTTGTTATGTGCCTTTGCCTTTATGTTGTTCTCCGGCGTTATTGGACAGTGGCTGTGCATTACACCTTGTCAAATTGAAATTGTCCATTTTCACTCTCACTCACACCGTATCTCTCGCTTTCTCTCTCTCACACACACACACACGCACGCGCACACACACACACACACACATGGCTCGATGTTGGAGTGTGTGCGGTTGATAGCCGGTTTACAGCTTCACCTGGCCTGAGTCAGACTGATGAGACGCTGGGGATGGGGTGAGGATGGGGTGAGGCTGCACACCTGTGGTGCATGGACACTCATGGCCCCCAGGATAGCCCAGCTATCACAACACTCACAGGCAGAGCCTCTGTCATGGCAGCACGGGCCATCTGCTCTGGCTGTACAACATCTTGCCAACTCTCCAATAAACCCGGCTTGGTACAACATCTCTGTGTCCCGTGTGTGTGCCCAGGGAGCCCGGCAAAGCCACTTAGTGCGGCGTGTGGCAGGGTCCGCCCGCGGGGCTTTGACTCATGAGGGACGCAGGAGGGCCGCCCGAGGACGCGCCGACGCCACCGGCCGTGTCAACAGGCGGCCACCTCCCGGCGCCGGCCCTTTTCCCCAACGGCAGCGACGGTTGTCGGGGGGTGCCGGCGGTGGAGCGAGGAGGAGGCAGCGACCGCCAAGAGCGGCCGTCTGTGGCTATCAACCCCCCCCCCCCCCCGCACCTCTGCCAGCCAGATGGGGCTGATGCCTCATCGCTCCTGGAGGGTGGGCCCTACTGAGTAGTAGGGGCTTTGGCTGGGCAGCCTCCCTGCTGGGCATCCTCCCTGCTATCAACCACACACGGCCAGTCTTTCATGAAACAGTCAAACGATGGATACCCCACAGACTCATCTCATCCAGGTATCACACCCCCCGCCTGTTGATCAAACTAGAGAGGGCGTGACCGGTTAGCGGTTGGCTTCTTCAAATAACAGTATCCCAAAAGGATATACAGGGGGCTGCACATTTCTTTATTGTAGAGAACAGGTAACGATTGGATAGCCCTGCGCTTGTCATGTGTTTTGATATACTGTTGTGTGCGAGAACTCAAGCGGAGAAATGGGGAGAACCACCGACCTGCAGGACTGGGCTGGCGGTGGGGGGGGGGTCCTGAGGCAGCCTGTGAGTAAACAGAGGACTCTGTAGACGGAACTCCGGAAACTGCACCTTGATTTTTGTGAATCTTCATGAATGCATTGCGCCGAAAGAAAAACGCCGAACGAACGAGAGGAGAGCACATCCATGGAGCAGAGAGGAGAGAGAGAGCAGCACAAGCTGTTGTACAAATGCAATTTTTGTTTCATTATCTTATTATATGTAAGCCTATTACATTTGATTAATTGGGGAAATTAAGTTCAATTATCATAAAAATGCATGCTGGTAATTATTATGGTTGGTCCACCAATAATGACCAGTAAAGCCCGCCCTCGAGTGTAATATTGCAGTAACAGTTGTAACACTTACTGACATAATTAAAGATATAATCCATGTATTCATATTGTGGGGCAAGTCTAGTGTTATCTCCGTTTCCCTGGAAATACATTGGGTCTGACTAATACCTGGAAAACAATCAGACACACCCATAGACTACGTAATGAAACCTAGTAGTGGACTACTCCAGCAAGTAGGCCGACCCTCTCTGCGGAGAAGAGCCCGGTGTCTATTTACTGTTGAGTTCTTGATCCGGTCTAGAGCCCACCTACCCCAAACTGGATCCGCTACTGTATCTTATGCTGCAGTGTTATAGTTTCTTTATTTAAATTTGCAATAGCTTTAGCGGCTTGTTTTTAGCTCCAAATTGTTTTACTTCATTCTCTTTTTTTCGCATTGCGGGTTTATGGGTAGACCCTACTATGACGCCCCTGGTTTCCCAGAGGGTTTATGGGTAGACCCTACTATGACGCCCCTGGTTTCCCAGAGGGTTTATGGGTCGGCCCTACCATGACGCCCCTGGTTTCCCAGAGGGTTTATGGGTCGGCCCTACCATGACGCCCCTGGTTTCCCAGAGGATTTATGGGTAGACCCTACTATGACGCCCCTGGTTTCCCAGAGGGTTTATGGGTAGACCCTACTTGTCTCTTTAATCTAACACCACTAGACCCACTGCAGACTGTCCCATTAGTTCTGTTTTAATCTAACAACACTAGATCCACCAGAGACTGTCCCATTAGTTCAGTTTTAATCTAACACCACTAGACCCACCGCAGACTGTCCCATTAGTTCAGTTTTAATCTAACACCACTAGACCCACCGCAGACTGTCCCATTAGTTCAGTTTTAATCTAACACCACTAGACCCACCGCAGACTGTCCCATTAGTTCAGTTTTAATC
>JAOPJI010000002.1:11386002-11396131 GCA_027122695.1 Merluccius productus | reverse complement strand
GGGGGGGGGGGGTTCGCTGAGCTGCATCACATGTCCCAGGGTCGTGTCCCATCGATTCTTGCGATTGTATGATCATTTACAAAGTGGGAATGGGAGTGACAGACGCGCGGGGGGGGGGGGTTGGGCTACAGATGTTTTGTTATTCATCCTCCTGGATGTCTGTGGATACCAAGAAGAAAAAAAGACCCCATCACAGCAACCTTTAAGCGAGAGAGAGAGAGAGAGAGAGAGAGAGAGAGAGAGAGAGAGAGAGAGAGAGAGAAATGCGACATCAGCGCTGAAGGCAACTCGGCCTAGACTTTCCTTTCGCCAAATGTATTTTTTTCAAACATTTTAGGAAACGCCACGCCCCCCTCCACACACAAACACACACACACACACACACACACACACACATGCATCGCCCACCCTGTGGCAGCATGTATTGATTGGATGCTAACCTTTGCTATGAAATATGAAAGGGAGTCAAGCGGTGTTCATAAATGTGGCGTGTAATTGGGGACGCGCTGAGGCTGCACTATTAGTTCCACACTGTGTTCGATAAGTTGACATGCCTTTTAGTCTACTCCGCCCATCCTTCTTACCTTGTCTCTCTCTCTCTCTCCCTCTCTCTCTCTCTCTCTCTCTCTTTCTCCTGCGGCCCTTTTACCTCCACCCATCCGAAACCCATCCCCCTCCCCCCGTCCTTCGCGCCGCCTACAGACGGTGCGGTATGCTGAGGCTGTGTGTGCTGCTGAGTGCTTAAGTGGAGCCCTGTGACGCCATGGAGGAGATGGACAACAAGCCTTACCAGCCGCTGTCCAAGGGTCGGCATGAGATGGAGATGTCCTACACCAGCTCGTCCGACGAGAGCGAGGACGGCCGCGCCGCCCACCGGCGCTCCTACGCGTCCCGCGAGACGCTGCCCGACTACGCCCACGAGCTGCGGCTGACGCTGGGCTCCGCCCACCGCGAGCGGCAGACCGGCTACAGCCAGCACCCTCCAGGTACGGTACATTACACTCTACGTTGTTGTTTAGTACGGTGCGGTATAGTACAGTGCGGTACGCTAAGGTGCAGTAAAACATCCATGTTAGGTTAATACGCCTGCCGGTGCCCTTGACCGTAAGGCACTGACGGTATACCTGGAGTCGGTCCCTGGGCGGCGCTGCCCGCTGCTCCTAGCGTGCTAGTGATGCGTTAAATGCAGAAATCACGTTTCGTTGTACTTATGCAATGACAATCAATGTCAATGTTGATTCTACTTCTACGGTGTGGTTTAGTGTAGTAAGGTAAAGTACAGTATGCTATGGTACAGTACGCTACGCTACAGTACGCTACAGGTGTGGTTTAGTATGCTAAGGTACAGTACAGTACGCTACAGGTGTGGTTTAGTATGCTAAGGTACAGTACAGTACGCTACAGGTGTGGTTTAGTATGGTAAGGTACGCTACAGTACAGTACACTACGCTACAGTACGCTATGCTACAGGTGTGGTTTAGTATGGTAAGGTAGGCTACAGTACGCTACGCTACAGTACGCTATGCTACAGTACGCTATGCTACAGGTGTGGTTTAGTATGGTAAGGTACGCTACAGTACGCTACGCTACAGGTGTGGTTTAGTATAGTAAGGTCCAGTACAGTACGCTACGCTACAGTACGCTATGCTACAGGTGTGGTTTAGTATGGTAAGGTACGCCACAGTACGCTACGCTACAGGTGTGGTTTAGTATGCTAAGGTACGCTACAGTACGCTACGCTACAGGTGTGGTTTAGTATGCTAAGGTACGGTACAGTACGCTACGCTACAGGTGTGGTTTAGTATGGTAAGGTACGGTACAGTACGCTACGCTACAGGTGTGGTTTAGTATGCTAAGGTACGCTACAGTACGCTACGCTACAGGTGTGGTTTAATATGTAAGGAACAGTGCGGTACGACACAGTACTGTGTGGTATCTCGGTCAGACCTGACTGAGATACCACACAGGTAGATAGCTAGACACACACACACACACAAACTAGAGAACAGATAGATAGATGGATAGCTAGATAGACATCATGTATTAAAACCACTGTATATTTATATATATATATATATGGATGTAAGATTGGTGTGTAGCAGGTGCAGACATACACCGACTGTCAGTGGCGCACCACCTCATGGAGAGCTCATTGATAGCAGACAGAGGTGCGGCAGTAAGAGGGCATGTGTGAATTACCTATTACAGTCTACAATGAGCCAGAAGGACAGTCGGAGGCAGCCAATTACCTCTCTTCCATGGAGGTGATATTTCTCTCCCACGGCTAAACTAGGTCAGCCCCAAACCTCTCTGTGGCCTCACCTGGGCTGGAACACAATGCTTCATTACATCCTCAGACAGCGGACGCACGCGCGCACACAAAACACACACACACACACACATACGCGTACACATACACACACACACGCACGTGCCTGTGGGTAGGCACCTGCAGGAAGGAATGAGGAGCACTCAGAAACACACACACGTACAGACACAAATTCACACACACGGATACACACATGCAGGGCACACACACACACACACACACACACACACACACACACACACACACACACGTGCACACACACGGACAGACCGACTGACAGGGATAGAAAAAATAATAAAAACCCTCTCCCATCCCCATCCTCCATCCCCCCTGCCGGTGACGGAGGGAGGAGGGGAAATGGGCCAGTGTGTTTGGTGATGGATGGCACCTATGCAGGTCATGTGTGGTGTTAAGAGAGAGGCTGCTCCTCATCAGAAGCGGGCTGCGGCACAGGGTGCTGGGTGATCAATAGACAGCCCTCCTTCTTTCTCTCTCTCTCTCTCTACTCCTCTCTCTACTCCTCTGCTCCTGGACCTCCAACCTCCAGCTACTCAGCAGGACCTGCCCACCAGGCTAACAAGCAGCATTAGCTATTCATAACGCTTACAGCACCTGACAGCTTGGCTGCTTGCCGCCACGGACAAAAAAAAAAAAGAAATCCACCACCTCCATGGATTTGACTCTTCCAATGCCACATTGTTATAATTGACTTTTCCTTTCTCAGTTTTTGTTCGGAGTAGAAGGGGGATTTTATTGTATTTTTTGTTTTGTTTGGATGAAAACGGTCGATTGGACAAAAACGGACAAAAATAAACCTCTAGCCTTTTGTCTTTTCCAACATTTTACTCAGCTGGACTCCTCTGTCACTCGTCATGCTGTGTCGGGGCTGACACGCTACGACGTGCCAGTAAGATGTGCCCCGCCATCCCCATCCCCATCCCCATCCCATCCCCACAGCTATTCCCACCAAAGCAGCCGTTAAAACGTTAGCGGCGGCCTATTCTGCAAAGCACATCTGTTCGTCTTTGTGCGCCGAGGCTATATATAGTATACCCTACCTAAGTAACCAACTGTTAAGGGGGGACATCGCCTCCAGTGACTTTTTTAATGGATTATCGTGTTCTGAAGAAGAACCAAGCCAACGCTGGGTTACTATAATACTCCGTCTGCTCTGTCATATTTTTTCCAGCGTGTTCCTTAAAGCCATTTTTGTTCTCTCTCTTGTTTTCCCTTTTCTTCGTGTCCTCGGACCGCCTTTGCCCACAACCCCTAATTTACGTAGTTTATTTATTGGCTCATTTTTTACACTTTCCAACATTTATTTTTTTGTGCTAATGTGCATCTTGTGTTGCTCCCGTAAAGAGCGCTGTGGAATAACTAATGAGTCATTTCTTAGAATGCCTGTTGGTAAACGTCGATATTACAGCGGATCGATAGACGAGATAGGTGCTCTTGTATCATATCAAATTTTAGCTTAATGCTCGTTTTTTTCTATGAGAATAGATTATGTCGGTAATAAATTAAGTTCTTCGCTATCATTTGACCATAATAACAAATTAAACAAGAGACCAAAAACAAAAAAACGTGTACATGTGATAGCGCCGTTTCCTGCAAAGGCTAGGACTAATTTGCCGAAATGAGAAAGAGGAGGAGAAATAGAGGGCTGAACGAGAGGTAGAAATAGATGGAGATGCAGAAATGGAAAGAGAAGGAGAAAGAGTAGGGAAAGGAGAGGAGGAAGATGGGGGGGGGGAAGGAAATGATGAGGAGTCGGAGAAAGGGGAGATGGAGAAAGAAGGATTAAGAGAAGACGTGAAGGATAGCTTAGCAAAATAATGGGAAGCTCTGCAGCGTAGCCCACCATGGCATGGATCCATGTAATGATGATTACCTAATGATTACCTTCAGATATTGAACATGAATTAATCCATCAATGTTGCATTTTATACGACACGTTGCACATTCCAATTAATGCATTGTGCATCACTCGGGGACGGGGCGAAAAAAAACAAAAACACTTAATTATGCATCCAGAGCCGTACAAGTTGCTAAACAACCAGAAATGCGTTGGTGGAGATTTTAGAATTGTCGCCAAATATCTAAACATTATAATATTGAGCTAATTAACTTTAACAACTGCAAAACTTACATATTGAAGGTTTTCAATTGCAAAATGACATTCCTCATGCACAATATCAGTGCTTAGCGTAAAAAAAAACACCAGCCTTTGCAATGCCCTCTTTGCAGCCAATTCTGTCCAAGCAGTAGAGGTTTAGTGGTGAGTGGCCCGCCCTGGTGTGATTCCAGCAGAACCGCATG
This sequence comes from Merluccius productus, assembly GCA_027122695.1. Lineage (NCBI taxonomy): Eukaryota > Metazoa > Chordata > Actinopteri > Gadiformes > Merlucciidae > Merluccius > Merluccius productus. The sequence goes on along the minus strand of JAOPJI010000002.1, from coordinate 11,391,483 downwards.
TGAGCCCAAGTGGGTCTCGACCTCATCAGCCGGACCCAGCAGGAGATATCACCGGTCAGCGGAGTGGTCAGGCAGGCTCAGGCTTTTAGTGAAGCCCTCTGGTTCCTGCTCAAAGGACCAACACCAGACCCCTATTATTAACGTGAGACCCCAAGCATCCTTTCCTTTCTCTTCCATACATACTCATACTCTTCTTTTTTTGACTGTAGCACTTTTCTAAAGCGCACTCCTCAAAATCACATCAGTGGCAAATAATTTAATTTATTAATATGATTCCTTGCAGATAGCATAGGTGTGAAAAGTGAACAAAAAAATCTACATCCAACCGACTCTGGGGGAACAAATTGAGGCTCTATTGAATTGAATTGAATTAAATTGTAACCAGAGGACTTGCGTAGTATATCTGCTGTTCTCAGATAACAGGTTGATGCTTGGCATTGGAGGGTGTTCTAATACTTGAAAGCATATAAGGTTCAATTATTCCCTCAGTCTGAGTCAATATTAATAAGGTTTGATCTTTATCTGATCTCTTCGCCCCACGAAGGAGAATAGAGATGAGATCAGGGCTCTGTTTGAGCAGCAGTTCAATACATCTCTGGCTCAACGGCACAATGTGATGCGGTTTCAACCGGAAGGGTCTTCATTGAAAAAGATAACCGCGAGAGAAAGAACATGGTCTCCATTTTGTTTTGTTTTTTGCGACCACTGACTCTATATCCATAAATCTGTTTGGTTAAAAGGCTGTCTCCTAGAGTAATTTGGAAGACTAATGCTGTCTGAATAATGTCTGGATGTCATGTCTGATAAATGATAAATGTAATTATATTATTTACCGTCTTCGATAGCTGCCAAACCGTTTTGGCGGTTGGTGAATATGAATGCCTATGCGCCATGTTTAGTTTTATTTTGTGTGTACGTGGTATGTTTTTACATTTTTTGCATTGTATTCTATTATTACTATTCTGGCTCCTTTTTGATAATTTTCCTTGTTATACTCTACCCATCTAGATTTGGACATTATCTTATTTTATTCCTCTCTAACCGTCTAGATTTGGACATTATCTTATTTTACTCCTCTCTACTCGTCTAGATTTGGACATTATCTTATTTTATTCCTCTCTAACCGTCTAGATTTGGACATTATCTTATTTTACCCCTCTCTACCCGTCTAGATTTGGACGTCATCTTATTTTACCCCTCTCTACCCGTCTAGACATGGACTTCATCTTATTTTACTCCTCGCTAGATTTGGACTTCCTCAAGGCGAGCCAGATGAGGAGCCCTGACTTCCACCTCCACCAGCAGCAGCCGCCGCCGCTGCAGCCTCCCCAGCAGCAGCAGCAGCAGGAGGAGGACGAGGAGGAGGAGGAGGTGGAGGTGCGCCGTTCCGGTCCCCCCGCTCTGGGCTCAGGGCGCGGCTACTCCTTGGGCGTGAGCTCGGACGTGGACACGGAGCCCGAGGTGGAGCCCTCCCCGGCGCACGGCCTTCAGCACATGTGGATGCGCGGCCTGAAGTCGGAGCAGAGCTCATGCATGTCCAGCCGCGCCAACTCGGCCCTCTCCCTCACCGACACGGAGCACGATCGGAAGTCAGAGCCCGACAACGGTGAGCGCATTGCGGACATGTTGACGTTCAGTTACACAGCGCCGCTTTATCCACGTTTTATATACAGATTCTGTGAAAACGCAACTCCAAAAACGCAAATTTAGAAAGAAAGAAATTAAAATACGCAACTGAATGAGCCTGGCAGTTGCCATGGTTTCCATTGATCTCATACATTGTGCTGTGCTGCTCTGTCAAAGCTACTTTTAGTACGTTGCTTGTGCAAAAATGAGCGCAGAATGTTAAACGTTTAAAAATCAACACCAACATCATGAAATATACATACACTATTGATCTTAGCAGATATTGCTCTTCGATTGGTCTAAATAGCTATGAAATCCAAATACATATTACAGGGCTCAACGCTGACTTTTTTCACTCTGTGCTCCTAAGTTGAAATTTTACAGGCACAGTCAACAAAAGTAGGGGCACAAGAAAAAAAAAACAGGGTCAAAATAGAGGGATTATTAAGAGTTCATTTCACTCTTACAATATGTGATATGAATTATTCAATTTCTTAATGTGATTCTGTGCACATTCTTGTTTACGGAAAATAAAATGTATGTAACGGTAATAGAGCCACTCCAGTTCCCCTGCTTAAAATCCTGCTTAAAATCATATGTTGGAAATGACGGGAACTTATTTTAAAAGGGGGAATCATAACCATTTCAGAACGTTATCTTGTGATTCTTTTGCGAGTAGTTGCCAAGCAATTTCCTTGGTCAGCGGGTACACATATCGCGTGTGTGAAAGCCGGTAATGTGATCTATTTTATTTTAATTCAAAAAATAGAAATTCCACTCGCACACGTGTGTGCGAGCGGAATGGTCACACCGTCGACTCCTGTATCATCCGTGTAACATCTGTGACCACAGCGGGGCCCGTCGGCGGGCATTATGTATGCGGGACACGTGAATGACACACAGATCCGACGAATGAAAGGAAAAGTGAATGCGGTGATTGCGGAATTGAAAAACCCAAGAAAAGGATTTTCAGGGTTTTTTAAGGCCAGAGGAATGAGGACCTGAAGGAGTGCTGCGAGCCTGCAGGCAGATGGCAACCACTGCTTCAGGGAGAGTTTGGGGAGAGGAGGAGGAGGAGGAGGAGGAGGAAGAGAAGGAGGTGGAGGAATAGGAGGCGCAGGTGGTTGGGGGGGTTTGGTTTGGTGGCTAGGGGGAGTCTGGGAGTGGGCCAGCTATCTGTCGTGCGGGGGCTTCCTGCAGAAGGGGAGTTAGTTAGAGGCGCTGGCGAACGAAGACAGAGCTCTCGAACCCATCCCCAAGAGTACCCGCTGTTTATGTGTGTCTCTCTGAAAAAAAGGTGGAACGTGCTCCGTGGTGCGAGAGAGAGAGAGAGACACAGAGACACAGAGAGAGAGAGAGAGAGAGAGAGAGAGAGAGAGAGACGGAGAGAGGGGGTGAAAGTGAATTGAGAGACGGGGGGACAGCTACAAAATGGAAATGAGAGAATAGAAATGGTAATGTAATGGTATAATTAGAATGCGAATAAAGGAGCGAGTGGTGGAGGTTAAAACGGGTGAAGGAGAAGCAGGTAGAGTGGACCTGAGACAAAGAGGGTGTCGGAGCGAGATCACTGGAGACAGAGAGAGAGGGAGAGGGAGAGAGAGGGAGAGAGAGAGAGATCACGTTAGAGGGGGCTTGGGTTGGGCTTGTTTGTGTTGGGAGGCACCCAGGGTGCTGTTTTAATGAGAGGGGGATTGGATGTGCCTTTTCATACAGCCTGCCTGCTCCATGCAGAACCACACACAGAGAGAGAGAGAGAGAGAGAGAGAGAGAGAGAGAGAGAGAGAGAGAGGAATAAAGAGGAAAAGAGAGAGAGTGATAAAAAGAGACAGAAGGACAGATGCGAGGGCATACAGAGAACACGACAGAAAGAGAGAGAGAGAGAGAGAGAGAGAGAGAGAGAGAGAGAGAGATAGAAGTGAGCGAAAAGAGAGGGTAGGAGAAAAAGGGAGATAGAGAGCAAGATGGAGTGTATCGGAGATAAAGAGAGCGAGAGAGATGAGCGAGAGGCGCAATGAAGATTACAGGGAAGATGTAGAAATAAAATGGCCCGGGCCGGAGTCGGATGTGGCAACCTCGGCGTCGAAGCGTGATCCATTTATAACGGCGAGGTGCGCATAAAAGTTATCACCATCTGCAACGTCTTAAAGACGGGACAGTCGGAATGAGCGCCACAAAAGGATGGCGATGGATGGCGATGGATAAGGAAGGAAGGAAGGAAGGACAGACGGAAGGAGGGAAGGAAGGACAGACGGAAGGAGGGAAGGAAGGACAGACGGAAGGAGGGAATAAAATGGCAGGCGAATTGGCAGTGACGAAAGCGCCGGGGTAGAGGAGGAAAGGAACGAGGGATCCGAGACGGTAAAAGCATTCGGCTTTAATGCTACAGTGCACAAGCGGGAGAGATCGGCGCCGACTCCCTTTTTCCCCTCCCGATATTTCCGAGTCACGTGGGCGCGCGGCACGTCCCGCCGCTCTGCCAACCTTGAAAACCGTCCCTCGCTTTCATTTCCTTCTGCCCTTTGTTGTTGTTCTATCATGTCGTCTCACCTCTGCCCACACCTCTCTCTCTCTCTCTCTCTCTCTCTCTCTCTCTCTCTCTCTCTCTCTCTCTCCCCCTCATCTGTCCTCTCTTACTTTTCTCAGGTCCCTGTCCTTTTCCCTTGTCTGGCGAGTCTCCCTCCTCTACTCCTCTTACACCTGGCACTATCTATTCTCATCCTCATGCCTGTCCATCTCTCCATGACACGTGGCCGGGGGGCTGTCCATGCATGACACCCCTGTAATAGGAAATGCATTATGGATGTCACATTCCTATCCATCAGCAGCGCTGGCAAAGCTCTCATGTGGCCCCTTGTGTGTGTGTGTGTGTGTGTGTGTGTGTGTGTGTGTGTGTGTGGTTCTTGGTCACCTATGTCATGAAACTTAAGCAAAATAAACAGTGGGAAGTGGGACTGGAATCACGCGGCTTACATTCCCCGATGATAGAAAGTGATTTTTTTTTAAAGTCAGGACGACCTTGCTGTCCCTTTGTCCCTCCCTCCCCCCCCCCCCCCTCTCTCTCTCTCTCTCACTCTCCCTCTCTCTGTCTCTGTCTCTCGCTCCCTTTCCAAAGCCGTTACGGATGTCAGCCCCGAACTGGCAGGAATCCTTTTGTTCGAGGACTGATTGAAGCTGACAAGTCAATTTAGTCGGCTGGTGTGTGTGTGTTTGTTTGTTTTTGTGTGTATGTGTATGTAAGTGTCGATATGCAGCCGCGTGTGTGTGCGTGTGTGTGTGTGTGTGTTTGTGAAAGAAGTTTGAGCGGAGAAGAAAGAAGAAAGAAACTCTGGCACCACTGTGCACAGGTAGAGAAGTAGAGATATCACTCCTGTGTGTGTGCATGTGTGTGTGGGTGTGTGTGCATGTGTGTGTGGGTGTGTGTGCATGTGTGTGTGGGTGTGTGGCTTTGACACTTCCTGAGTACCACTTTAGTGTCAACCCTTCTGACAGATACAGCCGAACATCAGCATCCTGAACTAGCAATGACGCACTAAAGCAAAGACTACTCGACTCTCACAGAACGATAAAACGGGGTTCACACAGAGTTTACCATGTAATTCTCTGTCTCACACACACACACACACACACACACACACAAACGAACACAATTACACCCACACACCTTACACATATACACTGGCAGGCGACATGTGGCAAAATGCTTAATCAGTGTGTAAGTTGTTCAGTGCCAATGGCATTAGAGCTCATGGGACAATGCTGTTTGAGGGAGAATACACAGAGAGAGAGAGAGATAGAGAGAGAGAGAGAGAGAGAGAGAGAGAGAGAGAGAGAGAGAGAGAGAGAGAGAGAGAG
>JAOPJI010000002.1:11196922-11207311 GCA_027122695.1 Merluccius productus | reverse complement strand
ACACACACACACCCACACACACACACACACACACACACACACACACACACACACACACACACACACACACACACACTGTGACATAGAGACATATATGTTGAAAAGCGATGTTTATTTGTTTCTCCATACAGGCTGCAAAGACTTTGACATGATGTGTGGTGTATGTGTAATATAGGGAACAGTGAAGGCTATGTCTCATATATCTATAGGCTAAGGCTGTGTCTCTCACACACACACACACACACACACACACACACACACACACACACACACACAATTCTTAACGGTTTAGTTAAAAAAAAGCTAGCTTCATGAGTTCATGGGGAAATCACCACCAACACCACCAATTGTGAAAGCCATGTAAGGTGCCGCTGGTTTACAGCGCCCCCTGCTGGGCATCTGGGATATGGATAGTGACGTCATATTCATTGCAACACCTAGTTATTGCCTATATGGGACCTGCTGGACTTGGTTATGCTGAGGTAACCTGGCATCAGCAGATACCCACCTCCCCCCCCCCCCCTCACTCCACTCTGATGATTCCTCTAGTTTTATACTACCTGCTTGTCTTTTATTATTATCATTATTATTTTTATTAGTATTCATATTATTAACCATTTCAGGATTTATTGAGCTTAATAATGGTGCTAGAGGGCCAACCTAAATTTAATCACTCCTCAGGTGCAACTGGTTTCATAGTGTAGTGGTTATCACGTCTGCTTTACACGCAGAAGGTCCTGGGTTCAATCCCCAGTGGAATCAGCTTTTCCCCTGTAGGAACACGTGGTACCTCCGTGTGGAGCTGGACCACATCTTGGGTTACTTTCTACACAGTAACAGTAACCACACACCACTGCAACACCATGATGGTACTGGTTCAATACACATCAAACACCAATCGCTGTGATCTGAATTAAAAAAAGGCTACAAATGATAAGAAACAAATGTGTTTGCCCTAATTGCACGAGCACAGACTATGTATATTAATGTTATTATCAATATATACATTCTCAACAAATGGTTGTCCTGTGTCGTAAGTACATGTATGTGATATATAAACATACACGGTGTGACTCAATTCATGTCAACGTATCCCAGTGAAACACGTGCCTGTGTGTATCCAAACCGTCCCCATGACAACCACACATCATGTAACTACCTCCATGCAACGTCTCCATGTAACATCTCCAAGTAAAGATCTCCATGCAACATCTCCATGCAACGTCGTAACATCTCCATGCAACATGTAACATCTCCATGCAACGTCTCCATGTAAACATCTCCATGTAAACAACTCCATGTAGCCTAACATCTCCATGTAAACAACTCCATGTAAACATCTCCATGCAACATCTCCATATAACATCTCCATGTAAACGTTATGATTGTAGGATCCCCTCAGAGTATGCAGTAATTCAACTTTAAGGGTAAGGTAACGTTAACTAATTAAACATAAGTAAGTGTAAGTAGAGTGTGTGACTGCAAGTGACTCTTCCGAGGTCTACTTTTACGACAGAGTTGTCAGATGACCCCCCCTCTGACCGGGAGACAAAAAGGGGGTAAAGATGTGTGTTTAGATTCATTGGCTGCTTACATTATCTTGCTGCGTAATTGACAACTGCAGGGGGCCATAATAAACAAGATGAATCCTAATGTCGGCAGGATGTTTACGTGAGTGTTGAGTTGATTTGGTCCCCCTGACCTGTGACTCTGTTCTGTTCCTCTCAGGACAACCCTGAGAATCTCACTCTATTGGGGGCACTAAACATCTGAGGTTTATTTATATAAGAGTTTCCCATCTGTGATTCTCTGTATTTCTCCACACTTATTAGATTCATAATAATGGCAAGATATTAATTACGTAGGCCTATTATCATTAAATGTAAGGGTACATTTCTCAGGGTACATTTCTCCCACAATCCATGTAAACATATCCACGCAACATCTCCATGTAAACATCTCCATGTCTCCGCGGCGGCGCGCGGCCTCCCGCCGTCCGCCCAAGCGGCGGTGGGCGGGACCGCCGCGCGCCGCTCAGCACCTCCGGCCACCGGCGGGGGTGTCGCCCGCCGCGATCCCCGCGCTCCCATTGGCTCCTGTCTGCGCACACGTCACCATCATGATTAGAATTGATGATCGGACCTTCTGATTTCATTGTCTGGCGGAAAGGGGGGCCGGCGAAGAAATCCGCTGAATCCCGGCGTCCGCCTGATTTCCCCGACATCAAACGAGGTACGTCGCCGCGGCCCTGCCGCCCCTACGTCACGCCGCGGCGACGCGGTCCGCGTCCGCGTCCGCCCGCAGGAGCGGAGCCCGCGAGTGGCGGCCGCGGTGTGGGAATTACGAGTTTGGACGGAAAACTTCAGCTTCCGCTCTCTATTGCGGTGGTGGGGGGGAGCTAGCTGGCTAGGTAGCTAGCTTGCTGCTAGGTAGCTAGGTAGCCGGCTAGTTATGGCCGCCCGGGCCTGCGAGCTTTTTATATGTGTTTCACTACTGGTCGGGAGTGATGGGTGTGTGTGTGTATGTGTGTGTGGGGAGGGGGTCTGGTGTTTGTGTTGGTGTTGGTGTTGGTGTCTCCCCCCTCCCCGTCCCCCCCCTTATATTCACCGCTTCGTCATTGAATGTTTTCCGTTCTGCCGTAGCCATGCGCAGTGAGGGTGCCAGCATAACACACACGGTGGCCGCTGATTGGTCGCAGCGCACTCGCAGTTTGTGACGTTTTGTTTTATTATTTATTATTTATTATTTTATTATGATTATTTTTAAAATTTGTGTAACGTATGTGAATCCTAGAGCATTAATTAATTAAGTTAATTCATAAATGCTTGTTAACGCTGTTCACGTTTTGTTTGTTTGTTTCTTGCCATTCTTGTCACTGGCCTGACGTCGTTGTAGGCCTGTTAATTATATATTAGGCCTGCAATAATGACGGCTAAATCAACATTTTGGTTGAGTTATAAACTCCTTAAGTAGAATGTACATTTATTATTGATGTGTAGTGTATTGACTAGGTACAGGCTCTCTATTATGCCTCTGTGATAACTGTTTCAAGTCTGATGATTTTCACCGACCATCATCTAAAGTTAATTGGACTTAATCGATAAGTAGAGAAACATAAAGTTTGTGTGTTATGCTTTCAAGACATTAACGACAGTGCTTCGGTCAATTACTTTATTGTTATTTTCCCAGAATGCACTGCACACTGTCAACAACAACAGCACATTTGTTGATTAAGCTGCACCTAGTTCTGGAAGAGAAGATAAAAACCCACTCATGCTGCATGGCGAGTGTGCAAAACCTCCCTGAAGTGTGTGATGACATGTCCTCGTTGCAAATATATTGATTTCAAAACTTTTTAACAGGAGTGGTTATCGTGGATATTGACTCCTTGCAAACCCTGCACCATCGCCTCCACCACCGCCACCTCCGCCGCCACCACCGCGACCACCACCGCGACCACCACCACCTCCACCTCGTCGTCTTTGGGGGCTGTCCAGCCACAGCACCCAGCATGTCCACCGAACCAGGATGACCGGCACCCCCTTGACTGCAGCTCTCTAGTCAAACAAGAGAGGGGCTGCAGCTGACATGGCTGCTCCGTTCCCCGCCACCGGCTCCATGGACTCGTGGGCGGACAGGCATGGCCTGCCGATGGTAAAGTAAACCACAATTATAACTCTACAATAAACAAACACAGTTTGGTCTTTAAACGCCACTGTTTTGGTTGTGCAACACTTTTAAATCCCTCTGTTATGTTGTTATTTGTCATTGAGCTTGATAAGGTATTGTTAAAGCATTAACGAGGCAAAGTTGCGGGTTTTCAGAGTATGGTAGTAGTATCTTTTCCGTATAGTCGTATGCTTGATTCTATGTCATGAAATGCTCTCATTGTATTGCTAGTGACTGATGATAGTGTAGTCTACATATTGCATACATTTTTACTTAAAGCTATCAAACCACATTGTGCCCATACAGATGAACCTGCGGTCTGTATTTACAACTGAGCAACAGAGAATACTGGAGCGTTACTATGACAACGGAATGACCAACCAGAGCAAGGCCTGCTTTCAGCTAATTCTGCAATGTGCTCAAGAGACCAAATTGGACTTCAGCGTGGTGCGGGTAGGGCCATAAACTTAGTGAGTTTCTCTATGTGTGCTTAGTGTGCTACTGTGCCTGTGTGTGTCCGCGCGTGCATGTGTGGCGGGGAGAGGAGAAGAGCGCGCTAACCTATAATTTGCGTTGCATCAGTTTTTGTCCAGGTAATACTGCAGGGAATGTGCGTACTGTGAGCCAACCTAGGTATTTCCCAGGGGAAATTGTAAAGCGAGCACAAAGTCATGAGTAATTAACACTTTCTTACGTGCTTTAATCATGTCTAATGTCGTGTTTTTTTTTTATACTGATACTACTTCTAAGAGCATCTCTCGTCTACTTTTCTCAGACTTGGGTGGGAAACAAAAGACGCAAACTGGCCTCTAAGACGGAGCAGAATGTCCTGCCTCATACCTTATCCAATCACGGACCACTGGGGGGTCTTTTATCCAATCACACACTGGCAGGGGGAGCTTTATCCAATCACAGCCTGGTGGGAGGGTCCCTCGTCACGGGAACCTTGTCGACTGCTGCACGGAGCATCCAGAGCAGAGGTCACCTTCTTCCTCCGTCCACTTCCTTCCCCCCTTCATCCCTCTCGTCTTCGTCTCATTCCTCTTCTTCTCCTCTCGGCAGTGGCAACAACAACAATAACAACAATGATGTCATCCTAACTGGGATCTACTCCCTCAACACGGCCCCCCGTCCCCGACCGAGACCCCCGCCTCCACCCACTCACATGGACACCGCCGTGTCTCCACAGAGCAAACCGCCTCTTCTCCTCAATCAGTCGGTCCACAGCAGGACCCATGCTAGCACCTCTCCCCTTCCCTCTCGCCTGATCTCTCTCCCATCCAAACCCCCGTCCCTTACTTCTCCCCCTGGACCCTCTATCTATACGTCAGCTAGCAAGGCGGGCCTCTCCCTTTCTGAATCCGGTGTGGGGTCAGGGTCGGCGTCAGCTCTGGTGCCCAACAGCTGGGCTAGACAGTATGGTGCAGCGCAAGGCCGCCCCTGGTCCTCTTCGTTACCATCCCAGTCCCAGTCCCAGCCCCAGCCCCGAACGAACTCTAGCCCCCTCACCCAACCACCTCCCCTGCCAAAGGCCCGGGTCACCCTCCCAAGCCAACCCACCCCTGCATCGTCCTCTGACCATACCCTTCGCATCCAGCAGGTCTTCACCCTATCAGGAAGAGCTGAAGGCGAGGCGCTGAGGCCATTTCAGACCGCTTCCACGAAGACACCCGCGGAAAACCACAAGGCGGCGCCCCGTTCCCTCGACACCGTGGGCTGCTTCTCGATTGCCATGGAAACGGGCGACGAGGAAGACGAATGGCAACGGGAGGAAGAATTGGCAAACATGGCCGCTCGGTCCCATAACCGCATGGAGCAGACCTCAAACAGCCTGTCCAACGTTGAAATTACCGGATTCAAGCGAGGCAACCCCTCCCCTCTTCCCAACTACAGACCTCCACCGCACCCAAGCAATGCAGCTTTTCATGGCAGCTACCCCGCCACACCTCAGACCTCACTCGCCGGGCACGGCAGCTCACAGGTCAGTCTGGGCTGCATTGCTGTTTGCGTCTCTTCTGTACTGAATTCAGCTACTTACCAGTCCATGTCTTATTTACCAGTCTGTGGTTTATTGTTTTTGCAGAATTCACTCAGTGTGTCTCCAGTGCCCTGGCACCTCAGCAATTCCAGGAAGAGAACGGTGAGTAGCGATTGGTACCTAACCCTAACCCTGCATGGCGGTATGGACTTCCTGTTGTCTTATTTCTAATGCAAATTGAGCCTGGGTAGGTTCAAGTTCAAGTTTCAGTTTTATTAGTCATAGGGTAGGTTAACACAGTTGTACAAGAGAAACGGGTCAGCTCAGCAGTAAGAGCACTAGTGGCAATAAGTCAGTCATATGAAGATAAAATAATATAAACTAAATAATAGAATGAGATGCATGAAATATAACACTATGTAAATATATTAAAATGAGGATTTGTGTGTTAAAGTAAAAGTGACAAGCATATACAGGAGTATTGCACAGGTATGTATCAGTCCTGGTACAATATCAGGAGTCATGGTTGATGGTTTTGCAGACGGCAGGTAAGCAGATATGCCGGCCATGGTAGTAACACAGAGGGGTTTGTGTGCTTAGCTACAGGATCGGACCCAGTTCAGCGACGAGGACCTCCTCCAGCTGAGACGCTACTGGAACCGGGGCATGACCAGCCTTGGGTTTGTCTGCAGGGAGAAGATCACCGCCGCAGCCAACCAACTCAACGTGGACACTGAGATAGTCAAGGTCAGTGGCACACTAGTGCTCCAGCACACTAGCTTCATCTAGACCAGACTGGAAAAAAATCGTGAGACGGTGGTATGGAAGTAAAAATAAAATGTATATGTATTAGTGGTGGGCCGTTATCGGCGTTAACGTGCTGTGTTAACGCGAGACTCTTATCGCGCGATAAAAAAAATATCGCCGTTGATCTATTCTCAAAGTTGGGTTCGGATTTTCTTCCCAGTCTGGGAAAAAAAAATAAATACATATACAAAATGATAGCACCCACTAGCTTCAACTAGCTAGCTAAGTTTGGGAAAAAAACATAAAACACTATGGGAAAAAATAAAATAAAATAAAAAAGCAAATAATTCAATAAAAGACGGATTCTATAATAAGAAATTTAAATATAGAAATTATCCTTATAAAAGTCTACAGATCTTCATTCATTTTAATCCTGATTGCATTATCTATGGGGGCATTATTGTAGCAAAACTATGTACAAATGTGAATGGAGGGGTGTGTATCTGTATCTCAATCCGTGTGCACGTAATCAGATTTGTAAATGTGTAAAATAATCTCTATATGCGCACTGAGATTTGTGCATGTGTACATGAATCTGCACATGTATTCGGAATCTGTGTGTGCTAATATCTCCCCCATAATTATCCATCTTGATTTTGCTCTTCGTATTGGTAGACATGGATCAGCAACCGACGAAGGAAATGCCGGCTGATGGGTATTGAGATCCCTCCTCCAACCGACGGGCCTGCTGTATTTACCTCTTCTCCTGGAAATGAGTCCCCATTGGCCCTAACCCTAACGCCCGACGAGGAGGGGCTTCGAACGCCTGAACTTAGTGATGAGTTGAACGATGGGGCATCTCTCTGCTTGTCTGAAGGTGAGGGATGCAGATAACGAATCGTCAATAGACTTCTAAGGGCTGGGCCGGGTATACCCACTTTTTACGGTATATCGATATCGATTTTCAAAAAAGATATAGGATGAGATGTAGTTTGATGTTGCGTTAAAATACATAACCCGTTTCTTCCGTAAAGCTGTGCCAGTGTTCGCATCTCTCCTCTCTCACACCCTCCGCGCTCACAAGTTCTCCTGCAACATGGAGCGAGCAATAGATAACTAATGCTCCGCGTAAATCCCATTTTGAGAAAGTAACGTACGTTTTCCAAACAGCACATACCCACGATCATTTTCTATATCTCGAAAGCTTTCCAACGAGGTATAATTTGTGACATTCCCTAAATCCTAACCCAGGAAAGAAGCATACATCCAAAATGCTGAGCTGAAGAGGCGTACGGAACGGAGTGATTGCGCAATACATATAAACATAAATGCAGCGCACATGGCCGATCGCCGATCTGAGCTTAACTACTAAAACTTTTTGTTCTACTTCCACATTTTTATTGTTATTTGCACAGCTGTGTATTTTGTTAAGCAGGAGAGGAAAACCTGTAATTGTACTGTTTTTTAAATCAGTCTGTTATTGTTGTTTCTTAACAACTGAAGGAGCATTCTCAGAGATAAATCTATTTTTATTTAATATAGGCTATTTATTTTATATACTTTTTCGTTGATATATTGTGCAGATGTATATTTTCAAACAGGGAAGGAAACCTTGTCCTTGCATTATATTTTGATCACAGTCTGTTTTAATAAAAGTGTGACTTCTCACACGTGGCTTTGACTTACAACTGAACATTTAGCCCACTTCGTAGAAAATACCGAGGTGTATATCACGTATCGCAATTTAGCCTAAAAATACAGAGATATGATTTTTGGTCCATATCGCCCAGCCCTATAGACTTCTAAGATTACAAATGGAGTTTAAGACTAATCCTATGCTTTGTTTCCTAGATGGCTTGACTGACTCCTTCCAAATAGATGGCGATGATGAAAGTGGTATCTCAAACACTGGTCCCTTGGCCAACAATGTGGTAGGGATAGAGTTCATGAAACACAAACACTATTTGAAATATTGTGATCTTAGAGCCAAGCTGAAATTTGAATGTATTGTATGCATACATTTTGAACTTGTTGATGACCTCATGATTCTAGACATTATGTATTGTTTTTATTTATTATTTATTTATTAACACTGTCTGTTTGTTGGCATGGTCTTTGTCATAAAACATCCAAAAGCCCTCAAAGGACTCGGACAAAATACACACATCTTTCATTTTCGGAAATACACATGCATACTGTGACTAATGATTAGTTGAATTGCTCTGTTTTTGAAAATCTGAAATGACAGAGGTAATGGCACGTGCCCGTTGCCAGAGCTTGGTGATCTGAAATGGAGATAAGCAACCACATATTTGCATTTCCGAAGCTAGCAGCAAATGTTTGGTATTTTTACAAAATGATAAATTGATTACTGCACTTTACTGCAGTGTTGTTTCTCATTGTTTATGTTGATGTGTGTTACGCTCCAATTAAATAATTAGCTATTTAAAATTAGCAACCACAATTTCTAACTGGCTACAACCCTTTCTATGATGTTTATGCCTTCAAAAGCACAATCTTGCAGTAATTTGTTTCCTTGTGTTTATTTGTGTTAATTTGCTATGTTTTTACAGCATAAAGGATGATACTCAGTCTAATCTAGTTATATTTGAAAGTGATCGGCTGCCTGACAGCAGTATACTAGAAGAAGGAGAACTCGTCATTGTGTGAAAGCAAGTGTGGTCTTCACACAGGATCTGCAAAACTTAGTTTAAAAAAAGCAGACTTGCTCTACTTTCCATATTCTCCTTTTTTGGTTGTATAATTTTATGTTATTCAATGATAATCACTGTGATTTTTTCTTTTTTGTATACAGAAGATAGAGATAATTGATGAAGACGAGGAAGACGTCAGTGAAATGATGCCTTCAGATATGGAGCAAATGCAGAACCTTCTGGAGTTCAAGGTAAATACATTAACAAAAAGTTTCACAATTTTTACTCTTATATTGTCCGTTTATAACCACAATATGATTTAACGTACTCGACTATCTCTCAAGGACATGTGGCGCCTCTATAAACGCATTCCATGCACACTGCATACATTTGTATTCATGTTGACTAATATAATCTTGGGCACGGGGGTGGGGGTGCCAGCGCGTGTTTAACATAAAACACCGGATACCAAATTGAATGCATTGTTTCAATCCTGCAAAGTGATTCACTATTTTGCATTTCTCCGTCTTTGTCCCTTCCAGCACGAGGAGGTGCAGTTCCTAGAGAGAGAGCTAGAGAACCAAAAACAGAAGTACCAGGAGCTCGAAGAGTTCACTAAGAGTCTGCTCACTGCTCTAAAGAACAATGATTTGAAGAAACAGCAGGTACGGGATATAGACGCATGTCGTACATGTGCATTTCATTTATGGACGCTTCTACTATTTAACTTCAATGAAGAATAAAGGGTTTTACAAGTGTGACCGTAATGAGTGTCTAACTTCTGACATGCCGTGTTTAGTTCAATTTGCACGGTGGTGCATGGGTGCATTCGTACGTATAATGGATATGCATAATTGTTTTGATTTCATGACTTATTTAAAGGAGCAGTAGGAACAAGATTTAGAGGAAATTCCACTAACAAGACAAGAATTTGAAAGGACAGAAAGACAAAAAAAGACCTTTCCCCTTCCGCCAAATGATGCTCGATCGTGCGTGAGGCAGATCAGCATAGTGGTGTAGCAAGAAAAGCAACCAGGAACTGGACTTTGTAGGGACCTTGCGTGATTGGATAGCAACAAAACCCAGACTGGTTGTTTTTTTGGCCGGCGGGTTGTCTTATGAGTGTCATAAAGCACTTGTAGGATTTAGCTTAGTGTATTTGCAGAACGTTGGATTTACATATAGCTGAATGTTGCAGAAATATTGCCTACTGCTCCTTTGAGTCCGCACGGTAACTTTTTCACTGCAGCAATCTGTTTTAGCGGCTCGTTTAGCGGCCAAGACCGCCCGTTTGGCGGCTAACACCGCTCGTTTAGAGGCTAAGAGCTAGCGGCCCGTTTA
>JAOPJI010000002.1:11010437-11022005 GCA_027122695.1 Merluccius productus | reverse complement strand
TCTCGTTGTCTCGCGCCCCGCCCGGGGCGGGCCGGGGGGGGGGGGGGGGGGGGGGGGCGCGGCTGAATTGATGCCAAATAATGTCCATCATTACATTATATGTTTTTGTCACAATGATCACTGTCAAAGATAGAAAATTGCATTATGTTCTGTCTAATTTGTCCTCATTAGGTGTATATCATAGTTATTATGACAACTCCTATTCTCTATGATCATCACTTCCTGTACATTTCCACTTTATCACTACAAACTTTAATTTCAGCTGCACACCTTCACTTCTCCTGAAATGATGCTGTGCAGTCATCTTCTGAAATTTTACTTTTTCTAGTAAGGTGTGCATCTTTAGCTCATAATAATAATAATCATAATAATAATGATTATGATGATTATTATTATTCCTCCCTAACCTCCCTACTCAACTCCTTCATACTTTATGCTTGAACAATAATTCTAACTTTATATACTACTACTAACTATATACTACCTTACTATCCAAACTTTGGAATGACTCCACACTTGTATACTATTTATCCTGTGGCTAACTCACTATTTATGCTATTTAAATTATTAGACTTTTAAACTAAGACCCTAGCAACCACCCAGAAAACCAGAGCAACCTCCTAGATAACCATAGCAACTATAGAACACCATATAAACCACCTAGAGCAACCTAGCAACCACCCGGATCACCCTAGAAACCACACGGCTCACCCTAGCAACCACCGAGAACACCCTAGCAACCACATATAACACCCTGTCAACCACCTACAGAATACCCTAGCAGCCACCTTTAACACACTAGTAGCAACCACATAGAACACCCTAGCAACCACATACAACACCCTAGCAACCACATACAACACCCTAGCAACCACCCATTACACCCTTGCACATACCTAGAACACCATAGCAAACCAACAAGAACACCCTAGCAACCATCCACAACACTAGCAACTGTGCAGAACACCCTAGCAACCATCCACAACACTAGCAACTGTGCAGAACACCCTAGCAACCATCCACAGCACCCAAGAAGCAACATTTAAGGCCCTAGGAGCCGCCATAACACTACAGCGCTCTACTGTACATTTCCAGTATAGCAGGTACTAATAGGGATGTAACGATACACCGTTTTACGGTGTATCGTTACATCCCTAGGTACTAACAACTTTATTTTCAGCGAGCTGTACGCCACAATGTCTTCTGAAATTCTACTTTTTCTTGTTTCAAATATGATTTTGTTGTTTGGAAGGAGAACAGTGTTCATGTTACTGTTAATAGTACTGTTTAGAGGAAGGTGTGTGTGTGTGTGTGTGTGTGATTGTGATTGTGTGTTTGGACGTGCAAGTGTGTGTGTGTGTGTGTGTGTGTGTGTGTGTGCGTTTGGAGGTGTGTGTGTGTGTGTGTCTATGTGAGCGTGTGCCAGAGGAAGGCCAGTAGTATGTAACGCTGTCCTTGTAAGCCTCTCATGTGTTCCAGACGGGCTCCGCTAACCCAACATGTTGTCCAGAACATGTCCTGTCCAGAACACGCCTTGACATGACGGCTGTAAACACATTTCAGAAAGTGCATGAAACATATTTGTCTTTCTGTGCGTGCATGCGTGTGCGTGTGTGTGTGTGTGTGTGTGTGTGTGTGTGTGTGTGAGTGCGTATGAATGCATGTGCATCAGGCAAAATACCTAATATGCCTGCAAAGGACCCAGAGTGCGACGGTGTTGAGCAGGAGCCCGGGGAAGAAAATGGACAGGTAGAAGTACGTATACAGCCTGTCCATCTTCTGCTCCCAGTCGTCCGCATCATGGACACACAACGAGGAGCGGTTCCCTGGCAGACCCCCCTGCGAATCAGAGGTCGAGTGCATCCTTGCTCTTGTGCAAAAACGTCCTCGGCGGGATTCAAGCAAACAGTCCGGCGGAATAGTTTGAAATCTGATGAGTTATGGTGAAGTGTCTCCGATGGCGGAGAGACCGGTTCTCGACTTGCACATCGTTGAAGTCGCACCTGCAAGCAGAACCAGATAACCCGTAATGAACGTTTGGTATGTGAAACATAAGTGCCTAAGTTCTCTTGTGCTGTAGAGATTCTGAGATTCTGAGCCACCTCAGCCGCCAAGACTGACAGGAAGCACATGGTGGAGGAGAGAGAATGAGAGCGAGAGCGAGAGCGAGAGCGAGAGAGAGGGCGTGTGTGAGAGAGAGATAAAGCAGTATATTTCTTAGTTCCCTCTGTGAATGTGAGGCCAACACCCTTCCTCTGCAGTCCCACAACACCCAAGAAAGAGGAAAAAAAAGAAAAACATTCAATACGGCAATTTTGCATTTACAGCAAATCTCGCAATTTAACATCAGATACCAAAAGTTTAAATGTTGCATCTTTAAAATGTAGAATGCGGTTAAGACGGTTGCGTCAAGCAGCACATGTTTTAATCACCGCCACTTAACAGCAGCCTACATTCATTTTCATAATCTTCCCACCGTCTTCTCTGATGATACAGCATGAGCCACGCAGCAGCACAGGAATTCATCAGCACATAAAGTCATGACTCACAGTTGCAAACAGTGACAGCTGCAGGGCTGCTCTTCTCCAAGGCTCCCCTCTCGAAACGTGAGCGCCCGACCGCAGGCCGCTCTCTGGGCGGACCGAGGGTTTCACCTGGGGTGACGACGCCGATCCTCAGGGTCTCGTGCAACGAGCGCTCTGGGTAAGTCTGTCCAGGTGGCCGTGTGTCTCTTGTGTGCGGCTCATGATAATTACAACACATTAAATGTAGTGACAAAAGGAAGCTGCAGTTTTTTTTTTTCCTGTGACACACCACGGGCGTGCTGCATAATGCAGGTCAAAGCAAGAACGCAGAGAACGAGAGCGCTGTGGTTTCGGTGTTAGTGTAACCAACGTATTTGCAGTAAACGTGAACTGAAAACAAGGTCGGAGGACGATGGATAAACACATGCACACACCCACACACACACACACAAATAGACGAAGAGATACGTAGAGAGTTAGACAGACGCACACAGACAGAACTTGGTCAGACAGACAGACATAACTGTCTTACCGCTGAGCCGGTTTTGAGATCGTATTTTGAGATCAGCCATGCTGTAAACTGCCCTACAAAGGCCAGCTGCAGTATCTATGACTTTTGGCAAAATTGAGTTATTATGACCCATCTTGTTTTCTTATCTTGGTTTAATCTTGCTTTGTTTTTATGTGTACACAAAGGTTGACGCATTGCGGTATCAGACTATCAAGACCTGCAGCAGTTTCCTATGCAGATATTGCGGTCTGCCTTGGCATGCTATGTAAATCACCAAAGAAGAGATGGAGATTAACCCTCTTCATCTGGGCCTCTTTTTTTAGGCCAAAAAAAACACACCCAAAGTGAATAGAGTATATCTCCATAACTATTAAGGACTTGTACGTTAATTTTGGTACCAAATGAAACAGACCGCATCTGTGAGATTGTTGGAGTGAAACTTTCAATATGGGGTCATTGTGAATAAAGCTTGAAGATTTTTTTCTTGAAGAGAAATTGAAGATTTTGTTTCGATTCCAATAAAGTGAAACAGAGCAAAGGTGGAGAGGTTTTAGTAGAGATATGTTTAGATGCAGTCTCCAAATAAAAACAATAAATCCAATGCAAACCAATGCAAAAATGACAACACAAACATGATGAGACACAGACAGCTGAATATCTTGAGATGCCATTGTTCAATTTTGACATTTGACCCCTCCATTGAAAGGTCAGGGCGAAAATAATGTAATGACGCAAATTACACCATACGGCCACCAGATGGCGATGAAGACTGTGTGTTGATTGAAGGCAGGGAACCCATTTCCTGTGAAACCCTCACTTACCTACTGCACGTGATTGGAAACCTCATTGGGAGGTTTCATATATCTGTTTATGCTAACACAACTTTGATGAGAAAAACAGCAAAGGTAAGACATCATTAGTGGCTGTAACAAAAAAGAGTTAAGTTTGTTCTTGATGGTTTTTGGCCTCTAGTCTGGCCTCCGGTCGGCAGAGTCTCAGTCATCTTTCATATGAAATGCATAACTCTCGTTGTTGCATGCTTATGGTTTTGTCTGGGGTTGGAATTGTGCTTCAATCACGTGGTTAATGCGCCTGGGAGGGGGCGGGGCACTATTGAAGATGGTATAATGATTCAAATGAATTGTGTATGTATTTTTTAAATCTCACTTTTAAAGCATATCCTCAATAAAGCAATGG
Organism: Merluccius productus; assembly: GCA_027122695.1. Lineage (NCBI taxonomy): Eukaryota > Metazoa > Chordata > Actinopteri > Gadiformes > Merlucciidae > Merluccius > Merluccius productus. The sequence continues at coordinate 11,017,772 of JAOPJI010000002.1, read as the reverse complement.
GAAACAAATATAATAGTAACACATAAAAAATACCTATATCTGAATTGAAACACTGCTGTACTTTGCTGTTGTATTGCATTTAGCAATTCATAGTAGCCTACTACAAAGGTACCCGCAGTACCTGCATTGTTGGGGTCATAGGGCACACTTTTTTTTTTGTAGGGCAAAAATTTCTTATTGAATCATTGTTTATTGATAGTATTTCCATGTATCTGTTTACATACATCAACACAATTGGCTAGACGGTCAAAAAACTTTAAAGCCATTTTCCTCAGTTTTACTGTTGATGTAGCGCGGTTTGCCTTTGAGGGCAATACCGGTTTTAACAGGTTTTCTCATCCTGTCCCCACCCTCAACACCATTGTGGTTACTGCTGACTTGGTAATAATCATCATCATAATCATTACACTCTCTTAACCAACATGCTCAATATAGACACGTCCTTAGTGCTCTGCTCTGCAATGCACATCCACATACATGCTTGTTTTTTTTAATCTGTCGGCTTCTTATCAGATATTGCAATTAGGCTATAAGTACCTTTTTCATATTGGATTGAAGTAAATTAATGTAAGATTTAAAAAAATGGGATTTGGTTTTACACAGAGATTGTGACGTTGAGGTGTGAAACTATAATGAAATGTAATACATAAATTTTTTTTTTTTAAAAACAGTCCAACTTTCGGTGTCCGTTGGAGGTCCATGTACGGACCTGGGAGGCCTGCACAGCATGCTGCCAAGACACAAATTAGGTTGGACGTAGGAAAAGTGCTTTCAAGTAAATCTCTTCCCATTTAGGGTCAGAAATGTAGTTGTAGTCCAGAAAAAAACCCTTTCAGATGTTTGCGCTCTGGCCTGCAGCTGGGTGATGTTAATGATAAGGACACCAGAGGACGTTGTTTCTCTGGCCTACAGGCAAATGCAGGCAAATGCACATGCAAATGCAAATGCACTGGCAGCCAGAGGTCAACACGCAGCTTGCTCATGAGCAAAACTCAATTCATATGGACTTTAACACTAACCTGCTTCTCCCTCCCAGTGTTTATCCCATTTGCCAATGTTTCTGTTCTTCAGTCTGCGCTAAATATACCACTTAGATTACCATGGTGTAGGCTATCATGACAAGATCGGGGTCATTATTTATAGCAATTTTACCCTAACGATATCCTTTTACTTTGAGCAAAACAAAAACAAGTTCCTTCAATCGCTAGGATAATATTTACTTTGGATTGCATCTGTTCACTGTCTGTTTATCTCTCTCTCTCAAGACCCCGGCAGCCGGTGAAGATTATCGTTTTAGTGAGATACAGATAAAAGTGACCGAAGGGGATTTTAATCAGTCAATCTTATTGTGCTTTATTTACATGCTTCTCCTTAGTGTCTGGCACAAGGTTCACAACAATGATATCTTGTTGCCTTACCCCGTACAACGGTGTACATGTAATAAACACACACCCAAAAAACTAAGACAAACAAACGTCTCTTTTGCTGATTTGCCGACTAATGTGATACACCTAATGTAGGTTACCGCTCGGCGTGGATAAGTCATTGTGAGAGTGTGTGGCAAACCGTTGTCCCGGTCCGGTCAAGTGTGTATACAGCGGTGTGTGTAAGAGACTTAGAGGCCAGATTAAGACAGAGAGGGCTCTTTCAGCAGGAAACAATGAACCATTGCTGTAGTCATAATACGCATTTGGCCTCTGATTGAAACAGCACGTAGTCCCTGAAAGGATCCAGACTTTCCAAGACATAAAGAACTGCACCGCAACAACCTTCAATAATGATTTAAAATAGCGCTGAGACTAACCATTGTTTTCATTGTTGATTATCCGATTGGCTTTAATGAACCAATTGTTCTTTTGTCTATAAAATGCCATCATAAATGCCAAATGCTTGTCAGACAATGCCATTGCTTTGTCTGACAGGCAGACAAGAAAATAATTTGAAGCAACCAAATAATTGCATTTCTGAAGCTTCAACCCAGCAAGAGTTTGGTATTATTATTTGCCAAACGAGTAAAACAATTCATCAATGTTTTCAAAATGACAATGAATGAATCTTCTGTAGGTCGAGATGACAAACCAATCATTTCTGCTCTAATTTAATGATTCTGATTAGTTCCTTTCCTAGTGAAGGCATATACAATATATCTATTTAAAGTACTGAGGTCATAACAGTGAGAACAAGAGAAGTGGCCTCTGCCGTCAACATGAGTCACACTCAGCTCCACACGTCAGGATGCTCCTGTGGCTGGGGAACAATGAAACTCGTCACACCATACAGTGTAAACTCGTATTTATCAACTATTCTCAATACCGTGACAGCTTAAACAATACAACAATTTAAAAAAATTGCAGGCGTATGTGTGTGTTTTGTTACAAGCGTATTCGTGTGGCAAGTCGCAACAATAAGGACAAACAAAAAAATAACGATCTCAAATCTTATTCGCAATCCAGTGCATTTGTGTGCGGTGTGTGTGCATGTGTAGTGTTCTGGTTATTGGCACTGTATATCTTTTGTTTATTGGAGGTGCCATGGAGTTACTACGACCCAGTCCATCACAAGGCTTTGAATGGCATGGTTACACCTCTGGTCCCAATGGTAAACACCTAACTCCTTCAACGCATTCCTCTTTCCATCCATTTCGTAATCCGTAAAGCCCGGGCCGAACCTCGGGACTTACCCAAGGACTCTACTAATCTGCCGAGTTATGTGTTTGTCACCCCCCTGAAAAAAACCCGATCGCCACCTTATTTCTCAAGCTCAGGGTCCAACTCTTTGAAAGAGCAATGTCCCTTAGACTGTCATTCAGGGATTTGGCCTTAAATATTTCCCTGGCTCTTTCCGGTTCATTCTACTCTATTCTTCTAGCGTGTGACATCAGAACTGGGTCTCAGATAGCCGTGTCTCTTTGCCATTGCTGGCGGGCGTGTGTGTTGTGTCCCTGGTGAGCGTGTTGGTGGTGTCCTGGGTCTCTGTGTCTGTGCTGCGGGGGATGCTCTCCGGTCGTGCCCCCGACCCCTTGCCCCCCGTGGTGAGGCTCTTCTGGAAGCTCTCGGAGGTGAAGTAGTAAACCACGGGGTCCAGGCAGCAGTTGAGGCTGGCCAGGCACAGCGTGATGGGGTACAGCGTCCGGGCAAAGCGCTCCATGCTGCAGCTGGCCAACGCCTGTGTGCGCACCAAGGCGTAGATGAAGAGGATGGAGTTGTAGGGCACGAAGCAGATGATGAAGATGCCCAGGTGGACCAGGATCATGCGCAGGACGCGCCGCTTGCTCTCGCAGCCGTGGCCAATGGAGTCGGGCCGGCGGAGCGTCTGCAGAACCAGCGAGGAACACACCAGGTTGGCTAGCAGTGGGAGCAGGAATCCAACGATCTGGCCCAAGAAGTAAACAAATTAGCGTATTACAAACAACAGCGCTCAACAGTTCCCTCAATTTCATTTCCTGCATCACCAAGCAGGGTAACCTTCCACCACTGAAAGGATTGGTCACATTGGTCACATTACTCCAGCAATTCCCAAATCAAATCACAACCTTTTTTCGTTCTACCTTAAAGTGAAACTACAGCCGAAAACACACAGACCGTTTTGTGTCGTATTTCACTTTGCTGCGGCTAAACTCGATTTCGGAGACATTGCTGCAGTAGTTGCAATTGGGTTTAATAGGAGAGTATGTCTTCAAATCGCTGTAGCATCAACCATAACTATCAGATATTAGTTTCATTCCCATATGACAACAACTCAGGGGTTCTGTCTCAGACTCACTGCTTATAACATTTTTATGGCAAGAAATCAGTCATTTAGTAAGAGCGCACACACATTCTGCTTTGCGGACTTGGCGTGGCCATGATCTCCATACAGCTGCCGAGGCATGGCCTGGTAGTCACCGTTAACCCGGGAGCCCGGATATAGCCGACGCATCTAGGTTTCGACACGCGGTCCCGGACCAGTCTGGACGAAACTTGCTAGCCTCAGCGAAACCTGCCTACCGAAATGTTCACCAAAGTATTGGCTACACGCCTCTGTGAAAGGTTTTGCTTTCTTTGATTTTTTTTCTTTTTTCACCGAAAGCGGCATATTGTATTATAGCATACTGCCAAATGTCTAGCTAGCTTTTCTTTCGCAATTAATAATAAAGCCTGTTATACATATCGTTGTAATACATTTGATTCATTTATTCAATGTAGAAATGTACAATTTACAGAATGTTGTCTCCTGATGTTGAGGGGGAAGTGAAAGTCATTTTGGATAACGTAGAAAACGGCCCACTGGAGCAGTGGCGGAAAGCCTGAAAAATAAACCCTGGAATGAACGATGTGTTTTAGCCTGTATTATTCCTTTAATATTTCGGTAATCGTTTTAGTAATACATTTGAAATGCTAGAAAAAAGAGAGGAAAGCGAGCCATTTCACAAACCAGTGTCAGTCCTGACACACATCTACCTGCCAACTCACCTCTATAAAGATGGTGATTTTGGACAGGTAGGTCTGCCAGGTGCTCTTGGAGAAGCCCTCGAAGCAGGCCGTGGCGCGGTTAGCCCGGTTGATGGTCGAGAAGAAGGTGACAGATATCCCCCCGCCCACAATGGTCAGCCACACGGCGGCGCACACCATGGCGGCGTTGCGGCGCGTGCGGACGGAGCGAGAGCGGAAGGGGTACACGATGGCCAGGAAGCGGTCCACGCTGATGCAGGTGAGGAAGAGCATGCTGCCATAGATGTTGGTGATGAAGGCCGTGCCCGAGATCTTGCACAGCCTGTCCCCGAAAGGCCAGTGGCGGTTGACGTTGTAGAAGACCTTGAAGGGCAGCGTGAAGACGAACACCAGGTCGGAGAGCGCCAGGTTGGTCATGAACATGGTGGTCTCGTTGCGCATCTTCATGCGGAAGCAGAAGACGAAGAGGGCGGCGCAGTTGGTGATCAGGCCGAGGACGAAGACCACGCTGTAGACCACCGAGTACAGGTTGTATTTGAAGGAGTCGTCGATGCCGCAGTCCTCCATACCGGTCTCGTTGATTACCAGGCTGGCCATGATGCTCGCTTTACCAAGAGAGCGAGACAGAGAAAGCAAGAGAGAGAGAGCGATCAGGTGTGCAGGAAGGGTCCAAGGAACGGATTTGAGGCCCAAAATCTGCAGCAGTTGCAGTGGGTGGTGGGTGGGGGGGTCAGTGTGGGGTCCACCAGTCAAGCCCCTTCCAAGCCGTCATCGTAAAAAGAAAACGCATGCAGGCACGCCCAGGATGCAGGAGGGTCCTCCTGCGGGGAGAGAGGAAACGGCACAAGGTCACTTCCTCCCAATAAAAGCACCGCAGGGCCCTAAGACGCTTGTCAAAGAAACCTTTAAGATGGTATTGTATTGTATGTAATTAATGTTGTAGTCAACCATCAACATGGGCCACCAAGAACTTGTGGTTTTAACATGCGGTTAGTTTTGCATAGGCCTCATTTCAAATGTTGGGGAATAAAGTTCATCACATATTTTACTTAAGCACAGTTTCTTTTAGTTTTTGAAAGCCATTGTTAGCCACACAATTGCTTCACACAAACTTGAATGTCTGAAGCGGCAAATATTATAATCATAAGCCTACGATTTACCATACGCATGAAAAGCCACAATGTGTCTTTCATTCCACCCAACAGGGCAGAATAAAAGTTCAATGTTCCTACAGTATAGCAGTATAATCAGTTTCATTGCACTTCACTGCAATTTTATCAGCAAATAATTTCCGTAAAGACGTTTTCAAACAATATTTCCTGTCTACGTCTGCGACCACAAGAAGATTAGCATGTGAGCGTGTGAGCTGACGGGGAGAGTGAGTCCAGGTCCCTGGTCTGGCGGGGACGCGCCGCGGTTACATAGGGCAGAAACACTTCACGGTGTTTACGCTCAGCCGTTCACCCTACACAAGTACCGCCATATGCAAGGCCCTTCCTGAATTCAATTTGAAGCTCAAATTGATTAATGTGAACAGCTTTAGGTCAAGCTGAAGTCTGTTGTTATCCAGGGACTGTGTGTGTATTCAATGATAAGACAATGTGAGGGTTGTTCATGGGATAACTATGACAATGACCACATCCTGCCTTGGTACCAGCGCTATTTCTACCCATTTTGGAACAATGTCTTCAAAAGTTAGTGTCGTCGCTATACTGTTATATGGACAACCGTCTAGACCTCAAGGATTTGTCCTTGACCCGTCATTCTCTATTTAGGTTATGATCGAAAAGGTAAATATGAAAACAGTCTCCCAGTCTTAGTCCTTAGATTTGTCTTTAGCTTAGTCCTTAGTAGCCAATCAAAACTCTATGAATAGTCCTACCATGCAGTCCCATATTACAAATGCATGTGCACACACACACACACACACACACACACACACACACACACACACACACACACACACACACAAAGACAGAGCTGTGTGGGGAAGCTGTCCATCAGTCTAGTCCTGTGCCAGCTGCAATGTGACATCTTTACTACGGTTTCACACGCCTCCCTAAAAGCCTCCACTGACCGGCACAATGCCCACACTGTAACTGTAACCTAGTGGACACACACACACACACACACACACACACACACACACACACACACACACACACACACACACACACACACTACCAGGGCAGTGCTACAGTGTGTTTGTGTCTCGGTACATGTGTTATGGCTGTGTGCGAGTATAGTGGATTATCTTCATCATTAATGATTCACTACTACTTTCTGTGTGTCTGTTTCCGTCTGTGAGAAAGTGCAACGCGTGGGTAGTTTGTGTGTGCGTGCGTGGGTCTGTGCCTGTGTGCGTGCTTGCCGTGCGCGCCTCACAGTGTAATCTATGGTGGTTTTTGACAGCTGCAGAGAGACCGTGTTTCCCCCTCGCTCCTGCCGGCTGCAGGGGCGACAGACTCTGAGAACCTGGCCTCTGGGAGACTGCTTTAAACGTATCGGGTTCGGGTTCAGATCGCATCCAGCTGTTGCTTTCTCTCACACATCGACACGGACGACTTAAAAGCGAAGAGTAAACGCGCATAAAACCTGCTAAGCTGGGTTACAATTTATGGCCAAATAATGATCCCTCCGGATACGTGTAAAAGCCTGGAGTGATTTTTCATGAATAGGTCACGCGACGAAAGTAGCCACGGTAATGTAGCTACATTAATTATTATCGCTTCGTCATCAATTAAATTTAGCCAGGGGCCGGATTATAGCTGAGCAAAAGTGTCTGTGGGCCGGACCCAACTAAACTTCACCTATCCCATGTGCTCTGTCTCGTGCACACACACACACACACACACACACACACACACACACACACACACACACACACACACACACACACACACAC
>JAOPJI010000002.1:10929433-10944891 GCA_027122695.1 Merluccius productus | reverse complement strand
GCTTTTTTTTCTCCGGGTGCCCCCCCCCCCCCCCCCCCCCCCCCAGCGAGCTGAGGCGGTGCAGCGGCGGCGGGAGCTGTCCCAGGAGCTGGTGAACCTGCAAGGGGAGCTGGGTAAGTCTCTGCACTATGTTGACAGAGGTTATTGTCCATAACACACACACTAGTGATAAACTGCTTTTAGCCACTCTATCGCATCCTTGTCCTTTGTGTGCAGTTCTGCTGATAAACAGACGGACGGCTGATCTTGATTTCTGTTCAGTTGGCAGGAGAGAGCCGAGATATTTGGGACTGTTGCCAATGATTTCCTTCGTTGTGTTTTCAGCGGGGCATTGTATCGTATCAATTAAATTATATACTGTGATTTATTTTGCTTTCATGCAGTGATAGGATACATTTTTAGTTTGATGTATTCATGTTATATTGATATTTCATTGTCTAATTTTGGGTTTAAGATTGTTAAAAAATTAGTTGTCTTTGCACTTATTTTTAGGCATATTATTTTAGGTTCTATTGTAGATTCTTCTATAATTAGAAAAAGAAAACCAACAATTTCTTTACACAAAGAAACTATCGTCAACTATCGTCAACCTATTAGAAAAGATGACACCCCTAACAGGGAATAATGGCAGTAGAAGTCATAACCACCCTATGCCCTATGATTACATTCTCTCCACTTCCTCCCCCTGGCTCATCCCCATCGTCTGTGTTTGGCGGGGTTGTTTACTGTTCCCTCAAATTAGACGTTTGTCTGCCTCTCCCCCTGGGAGGACATACTTGACCTCTGACCCCAGGGGGGAGGAGGAGGAGGGGGGGGGGTGCTTAGTGATGGCATGCCCAACCACCTGAGCCCTCAAGGAAGCGTGGAGGCAAAGAGGCACACCTTTTTTTCTATATACACGTGTATATAGATGTATATCCCTCTCAAATAACCCCTTTATCCTACTCCTCCTCCTCCCCCCACTCCCTCCCATGCTCCTCACCAGAAAAGCCACAGCCTCGAGACACACACGACTTCTAACCAAGCTTTAAACCTCTCGGCACTTTGCTCCACTCTGCTGCTGTGGGAGGGTTGAAGACCTGTGGTTACGTCCGAATGAGTCTTTTGTTGTTCCGTTTTTCAAGGAAGGTTTTAATTTGCCCGCAGCTCCCTTGCTAGTCTTTCTTTTATAGTGCCTTTCCAGCCGACAAGCCAGTGTGAGCTTGTGAACCGAATGAAGTCACCTTCACCACAGCGACTAATTATAGTTTGCCACAACATTATCTGCTTGGGAGCCGAGCCAGTGTTAAGATACACTACCTCTGGTGATATTGTTACTCGCAATATAAATGACAGGCACACTTGTGCTCGTAATGCATTCCCAAGGCCACATACGAAACCTGCCCCAGCTGGAACCCGTCCAACATGACTGCTTGTTGGAGATTAAAACCTTTTAGTAGTCGGTTTCTCTTTTTTTTTTTTTTTCCTCCATAAGTCGAGCAGGGTGTATTGATGCATTTAGCTTGGTAAGGCTTCTACCAAGAAATCCCAGTTACACATGTCTGAGGAATGCTGGGCCGTGAAGGAAAGCATTCCAGGACCTTGATGGATGGTTTGGCCTCAGTGGTGGAGGCCGGTGCCGCCGCCGCCGCCGCTGCTCTTGCTGCTACCACCGCCTTCTGCTCGCCGCTATGTGAGAGTCTGACATGCCTGCTCACTCACAGGAGCGTACAAAGTACAGCCATTCAGTGGATGAAACGGAGGGGTCGGAGGTTAAGTTGGTGTTGCAACCCGGGGGTCTGAAAGCCTTGCATGTGTTGCATGTGCTGATGTTGAGATCCATGTAATCGGTGTACTTCAAGTTCTGATGGGTGTGGTTATAAAATGATCGCCGTATAATTGCAGCATTTAGATTGCACAGACCAATGACACGTTAATATTAGTGCTCCATTTTCATTAAAAAAAAATTGTAATACTTTTTTGATTACATTCTTTTGTTGTATAGTAATTAAAATATCATCGATTTGTTGTATTGAAAAGATGACCATTTTAATTAGGAAAGTTTGCCGATGTTGGTCTTGTGCAGAGTGTAGAGGGTATCTGAGGTTATGAATTAAACGCAGCATCATCACAAGATAAACACCAAGTTCAGTTGAGCGTCGGACGCTTGCTTACGTCTTAACGGAGCTGCTCTTTTCCACACTGTCCTACAATCGATATCAAAATCAACTGCTCCATACAGGGCACGTATTGTGCACTCTGTCTCAGCTGTCATGCGGGTGTCATCACCTGACCTGTGCCAGCTTGTAGGCAACCCAGCCGCCTAGCAGGGGCAGCTGCAGGGCTTCCAGTTGCACTAACATCGCCTGCCCCCTGTGTAACATAGTGGCTTTTATACAGCATATATAGACGACATATGGCTCTTGGTCGTTGAGTTTCATAATGGGAGTAATCCTAAGCAGTAGTTGGCGGTAACAGCTGTGGAGCACAGCCTGCGCGGCTCGTGCGCCGCAGCACTTGTGTGATGGAACTCAGAAAAGGGGAATTTATTGAACAATTCTGGTAACGACTGATCTGGATTCTCACATCATGTGGAAGCAAATGTATAGGAACAAAATGACAATGACCTCTTCCTGACTTTTTCACATGATACATAGGCCCCATAAATACAGAGCACATAAACACACACAGGCAGATGTTCAAGTAGTGAGTATATGTATTGCCCACTGGTCTACTCTTCTATTGGGTTCTTGTTTGCATATATGTGTGGTCCTATTGTGGTCCTGTGTAGCTCAGGGTTAAGGGCGCCATACCTACAGGCGGGCCACCCATGCTAAGAACATGTGCACTCACGGTATTGTCAAGGCACTGTGAGAAGTGTCCACTAAACGGCATACATGTGTCACTGTGAGAGTGGGTTGTAAAACAGACCTGCCACTGTGTGTTTTAAACATGTCCAGTTTGCTCGACCACCTCGTGCGAGCGCCTGGAGAAGGAGAAGGAGGAGGTGCGAGTGGCTCTGGAGGATGCCCTGCGCAGGCTCGAGGAGCAGCACCACGATGAGCTGGCCCAGCTGGAGGTCAGGCTGCAGGCCTTCTACCAGGCCGAGTGGGACAAGGTCCACCTCACCTACCAGCAGGAGGCCGACAAGTGCCGGACCCTCATGGAGCAGCAGGTTGGTCTCTCTCACCACTCTGCTGCTTATCACTTATCACTGGGTGGTGAATGGGATGGCTCCCAAAATAACATGCGCGCACATTCCACTTAAAATCACTGAGCCTCCTGAGGACCCATTAAAGGGGCAGTGGTCCCAACAATTTTTTTTAAATTGTGGTAATGTCTTATATGATCGTCAACATAATAACCTATGCCATTTTGTCACTGTTACTTAAAAAAGACTGATAAAAACGAAAAAAAGAGTAAAATCCTATGTTTTTGCCAGTCTCTGCCAGCACGTTTGTGAACGCTCCACTCTGCTCCGTCCTTTTCGTGACGTCGAAGTGCCTTTTCGGATACACTTTGACGCCACGACGAAGGGACACCGGCCGCCAGGTGTGTGTGGAGCCCAGTCTGGGTAGTGGTTGATGTCCGAGAGACGGTTAAGCTTCTCAGACACCTAAAGTATAACACCACAGTGTGTGTGTGTGGATGTCTAGAGCTGTGGTTGATGTCCGAGAGAGGGTTAATACACACACACTCATACACAATGATGGTACTAAAAATTTTATCGCAACGTTGCTGTGGTTCGTAACCATGGGGATAACGTCTCCCCCTGCCTTCATAAAACTCTCAGCCCAAAAAGCATAAATTCGAGCTGAATTTAGTTGTCGTATTTTTTATTTTTTTATCAGGATCTTCTAATGGTGTGCATGTAGGTTTCTGTTGGAGGGCATTTGTAATGAACTTCTTCTGACATGCATGTCACATGTGATTCATAAAGACCCCCATGACCAATTTAAGGAATTGAATCTATCCATCGCTGTTTATTATTAAATCTTGGGTTTGAAAAATGCCTTTGAGTGAGATGTGAGTGAGGTGTATCTTCTGAACTGCAGTCTGTCGGGGTCTGCAGTTGCGGACTGCTCTGCTAATCCCAAACAGTAGAGTCGTCTGCTCAGGGGACAATTAATCACTATGGCAGCAAAGTACTTTGACAAATTCTGTCAAGAGCGGTCTACATCTGAAACCAGACGTATCCCAGGGGCCCTCTTTTGACACAGGGCTGTGACTGGGGAACTTGCCTCGTCTTGGTGCTCAAATTCTTGGCTCCGTGTAATATTTGCATGAATTCCCTCAAAACTCATTCCATGCAGCGAAGAATGGAAATGGTCTTATATAAGTATTGATCTCTAGTTTTTAGCCGCTTTTTTACTGAATATATTCTTATGATGTTTATTTTACAGATTGGGGACTTGACAGCAAACCATGAAGCAACTAAGTTGGATCTTAAGGCCGACCACGCTGAACATCTGCAGGACGTTAGACGACAATATGAAGATTCTCTAGAAGGTGAGAGAAGGATGCCTTGCTTTAACCGGTTTAATCTTCATGAGGTGTCTGAGTTGATGCATAATGTACATTTTTGAAAAAGGCTGAAAAATTGAGACATAAATTTGCTATTGTAAATTGTTAATGGCTCTTCGCCTGCATGAAACCAAACACTCAAATGCCATAGTGGTTTTAGCTACCTTCCAATGAATATATCCTCCCCAATTATTACATTGTTTATATCATTTATCATTTTCTATATCAAATGTCAAGTGAGTGGAGGGAGGCCCTTTTCTTGCTACAAGTTGTGAGTCATCTCGATGTAATAAGCCTCAAGCCAGTGTGAAAAGTGTTTTATGCTCCAATCCTCTCTCCCTCTTAGAGCTCAGGAAAATTCAGAGTGGGGATCTGCAGTCTCTACAGAAGACCCTGAAAGAGACCGACGCCACTCTATCTGCAAGTTTCACTTGTTGCCTTGTTATGGAATGCCATCTTGATGATCTTGATGTATAATGTGTATTATACGAGGTTACTGATGTTTTTAACTGTGGTGTGTCTTCTATGATCGTCGTCATCATCATCATCGTCGTCCACAGGGACGGATCAAGGAGCTGATGGAGGAGAACAACACTCTTGTTGAGAAGCTCAAAGCGGAGGAGGAGCGGAGGAAACAGCTGGCTGGGAAAAGCCAGGTATTATTCAGGGCTGTGTGGCGCTTCTGCTTTAGCATGAATGGTTGTTTTGTTTATTAAAATAGCACTTCAGTTGGAATACTATCAGCTTGTTGTTTGACTGCCAACTTCAGATAGATCAGATAGACTATTGACTGATATTGTGAAGCTGAAAACCGGTCTTCCTACATAAGTAGTGGATTTGTAGTGGATTTGATTCCCTGGGGTCCTATGCTGTCATTCAGTCTCTCTTTTAACCCACTTGAATGCACAGAAGTCCATAAAAAAGTATCTCAAAAAGTATTTGGCTTTATTACATTACTTGGCTTGCTGTACTTACCAGAAGTGCAGTACACCATACGGCCTGCAATCGTGTGTTTGACAGTAGTCTGGCTCCCCCTGCTGCATGGGCTGTAGATTTATTGCTCCGTGACATTTATAGGGTGAGGGAAAACAGTTGGTTGGTTTGTTGTGATGGAAAGCTCTGTCCCTCCAGAAGGACTCCCACACGCTGTATCTGGAGCAGGAGCTGGAGAGCCTGAAAGTGGTGCTGGATATCAAGAACAAACAGCTCCACCAGCAGGAGAAGAAAATCCTGCAGATGGACACAGTGGTGAGACACGGGAGCTTCACAGTACTTTATTCACCAGTCGACCCAATATAATTCAATAAAAAGGAATGTAGAGAGAATATGCATACATACACAATATGTACATGAAATGTCAACCAACTTAATGTAACTATAACATGATGGGACAAATTGCACAAAGTATGACATGAAATGGAAGGTGGGTATGGAAAATGGCACAAGTCCAAGTTAAAGTGAGGCTCTCTGCTGACAGCGCATCTCATGCAAATGCAGACAGGGATTACAGTGGGTTTGTTTATGGAGTGGGCGATTTGTGTAGTCAGCGGTTCTGTGTGTTTTCCCAGGTGGATAAGAGTGTGAAGTTGGACGAAGGCCTTAAGAAGGTCCAGCAGGAGAATGAAGAACTCAAAGCCCGGATGGACAGACATGCTGCTCTGTCGAGGTGAAGCAAACGTTTCATTTTTGCACCATGAAGTATTTATTAAAGCTTGCATAGCAATGAAATGACCTCTGGTGTATCCATAGGCGTAGATTACGGGGGGGACATGTCCCCACTACTATTTATAATTTGAATTTTGTCCCCACCACTTTTTAAAATGTGCAAACCAATTGCGACTGAAAAAATCCCCACATACTCAACCGATATGGTTATTGTCCCCACCAGCGGAGGAGGTTCGGGAGATTTCCCGAACGGCCGTAATTCTTTATTTACGGCCTACACCTCTGCCCCCCCCCCCCCGTCCTCATGTCTTTGTGCCTCCTCCTGACCCGTGGGTGTGCCTCTGTGCCCCTCCCCCCCCCCTGCAGACAGCTGTCTACGGAGCAGGCCGTGCTGCACGAGTCCCTGCAGAAGGAGTCCAAGGTGAACAAGCGTTTGTCCATGGAGAACGAGGAGCTTCTGTGGAAGCTCCACAACGGCGAGCTTGGCAGCCCCCGCCGGATGTCCCCCACCTCGCCGTCTCACGCCAACAGCTTCCAGTCACCCCGCAGCTCCACCCTCTTCTCCAGTCCGCCCGTCTCGCCCAGATAGCTACGGTTGGTTGGTTCTCCCTCCGCAAACCACCACCTGCACCCCCCCCCCCCTCTCTCTCTCCCTCCCTCGCTCTCTCTCTCTCTCTCTCTGGGCTTCCAGGAAGCAGGCGGGCTCTCTGAGCTACCTGAAGGGAACCGAGAGCCATAGGAGTTTGACTCATTTTACGACTGGACAATGCTGCCCCCCAATTGCTTCTCCACGATGAAACGCTTGGACAATTCCTGTACAGGTGGATTTTTGTGGTTTTGACAGACATTGTAGAGAAATGAACGCTATTGCACAAAAGCACTTGACCGAGCAGGGCCGCCGCCGCCGCCGTCGTTCTATGCCTTTCTTGGCCGATAATTTTACATGAGTCAGTAAGAGGAAATCTCAGGACTTCAGTGTAACGATACACTATTTTTGTTACTCTTATTTTTGTAACCGTCGGTTTGTCGTCTCTGTAACACGTTCACATAAATATGCAGTGAAATACACACGCGCCCTCATTGACACACACACACACACACTGTGGGGGGGGGGGTTCACTATTGTTCTCTGTAAACCAAAGGCAGGGAAATCTGCATGGTTGTGAATCCAAATATTAGTGTTATCAGGACCTACACATTTTTTAATTGTAAAAATCCATACATCCATGTAGTCTTTAAATCTCATTCAAATTGATTCATTAACTTCATGTTAATAACCACCTCCATCAAAAAAGTCAAGCATAACACAAAATCACTGCCAAGAAGTACACAGAATACTGTACATGCCTCCTTCTGACGTGTCACCACACTCATCGTAACGCTTCACTTTGTCTCTTCAGGATGGTCTCAAGCTCATCCAGGTTCAGCATTTTTTGTTTGTTTGGGAACGAAAACAAGTGGCCTAATTCATCTTGTTTTTTTAATTTAATTTGTTGTTGGGTAAAGGGACCAATCCGAGTTTGTGTTTGTGCATGTGTTTGTCACAAATCGCCCTGCTGTCCCCTTTCTGCTGCAGCTTTAAAACGTGTCTTCACAAAGTTTACCCGGAGAAAATGCGCGCTATGCGTGTTTTCGGGCACAGCGTCTTGTCAGCGACGTGTCATGGAAGGACAACCTGTGTGGACGCTGGAAGTTGTAGGTGTGTTGACACTGCTGAAAATATGCAAATAAAGTTATCTATCTTATGTTTGGCATTTTTGCTTTGGCTTTTTGTCCCAAAGAACTGCACACTTCAGAATTCGGGTCCTAAAAAAATAGATTAATAATGACAATACATTGGCTTTATAGAGCACTTTTCATTACTTATCTAAGACACTTTACACTAGAATACTAGGAGGCTAAAAAATGCATTTAGAAATATTATTTGTGTGTCTGTATATGTACATTTTATTTAATTGGGGCCTTTTAAGTACTGTTGTGCAGTTGCATCGGTAAATAAACATTTCATGACTAGAGCTACAACAAAGTGCAAGGGATTCAGTTAACTGGGCTCGCAGTTCACATTCCACATACGGAGCCCATTAAACGCATGTCTGCCAGACTGCTTAGCTTTAAACCCAGTCCTCTCTCTCCTCTTCCAAAGAAAACCTCTAAAGGCTGCGGCCCTCCTTATTTGCCTTGTACAAACCTAAATCTGGAGTCTAAAGCTCTGTTCTTTGTATTACTTATACAATGTTAAATCAAATGATGTACATATTGTGACAAACTCTCTTCACCGTGTAAATGATAACACTTAGGAAGCTTTTCATTTTTTATTACGTTGACACAATCTTCAAAAAACATTGTCAGTTTCTTTTTTTAAATACGTCTACGGTATATAACTTCACGTCTCCAATTTGGACGGCTGGCATGTTGTGTGTTTATACAATCGGACCTAATCTACCAGCGGCGAACCGTACAAGTTCTGATTTTACTTCTAGTCTTATCCAGAGACTACGTTGGCCACCACGTGCGTCTCGCCGTTCTGATTCTTGGCTCTGCACTTGTACTTCCCAAAGTCAATGGTCTCCATGTCCTCCACGGTGAGGACGCTCTGAGAGACGAGGGTGGTGCGTCCCACCCCCCTGTTCACCAGCCTCTTGGACCCCTGGATGTCCACCGGACGCTGGCCCTGCGGGAGATAAGTCAACGGAGATGATTACCAGATCGTCTTCTGCACCCAACTGTTATTTGACACCGGACAATCAACGTTTGGGACCGTCTTTTGACCAATTTGGTTATAGGATTAGAAGTACTCCCCACAGTTTGCCAGGAAGTCCCCTCAGGTGATTGAAATAACCGACCCGGGTGGTCTGTTGGGCCTCCTATCGTAATAGTAGATGTTGGTGTTGGTTGATTTTTACCTGACCAGGGTAAGACCAGCTGAAGCTCACGTCTACGTCCGGCTCCCCGAGGACGGTGCAGGTGATGTTGATGGTGGACCCCACTCTCACAAACTCGTGAGAGGCCTCGATGTTCACAAACGGAGGCCCGCTAGGAACTGTGAGGATGCATGTAAATATTATACTTCCCTGCATGCGAGGGTTCCTAGTTAGTAACCTTTTTATACACAACTATGTTACGAATGGGAGTGAATTAAGGCGGGATCCTAACCCTCCACGTAGAGCAGCTGGTACTTGGTGGAGATCTGCGGCGTGCCCTTCATCACCGCCTTGCAGTAGAAGACGCCCTGATGCTGCGGACCGGGGCTCTTCAGGACAAATCCCCTGGTGGGGTCGTAGGTCACCAGGGTCCCGTTGGCCGGGATCTCCACCGGAGGGACCTCCTTGTGCAGGGACACCTTGGCCAGCGGGGTGCTGACGCGGCAGGGCACCGCGGCCGGCTTGTCCGGGCGCAGGTAGATGATCTCAAAGTGGATGGCGGAAGGGACAAAGAGGTTGTCCTTATCTGGTCGGGCCGAGGGAGGTAAAAACGGGGGAATAAAAAGTCACTCTTGCCAATTGATCCTAGAGGTTAAACTAAAGAGTAAAGTATGTAGATGGCGGAGGTCCTTCAATAACTCAAAAAGCTAGAAGCAACAGTTTGAGGACTAGCCACTTGGGTCTCGTGTATCGCAATCGTATCAAATTTACCAGTGAAATAGATGTACGAAGTCGAGCTTTGGTCTGGATCTTTGTGGCAATCTGCGCCGTCACAGAGGATGGCCCAGCAGCTGTAGGCCCCCGTGTCGGCAGCAGAGGGCAATGTCAGGATCAGTTGGCTGTACTTGTCGCTCTGCTTGATGCTGGAAGGCACATAGTGCATGTGGGTGATATTTGGAGACTAACGGTAGAATAATAGTGTGAGTGTGATGAATGGTTAAAGTTTATATTTACAGTTTTAGGATTAACATGTACCGTGTTGAGTTGCTGTTGATATGTTGTTTCAATGTTGGCACGTTGCTTACAATACAGAGTATTGGTCTACCGAGGTCAGTTTACATTGTGGAAAATACGATGCTAGCATGGATTAACTTTGAGATGAAAAGTATATAAAACAGTATATAAAGTATAGTGTATAGTATATGAAACCACTTTTAAACAATCAAATGTATATGGTTTACATATGAATACGTGAGCAATGCCGTTGTCTACAATGTGGTTGCATCTGATTGTCTTCAACCTCTAGATGGCACCCAAACGCCCAGATTTAATCTCGAGTGCAGTTTCCCTTTAATCACCTGAGGCGGGAGTCATTGTAGGTGTTCAGGTAGGAGGGGTAGGACCAGCCGATGTTGATGCCCTTACACCGCAGCTCAACGGTCTTCCCCAGAGGCAGCGTTGTGGTCGCGGCCAGACGCAGGAAGCGTCCTTTATCCAGGACCTGCGTCAGTAAGGACTGGCCCCGGCCTCCGGCCTCCTTCTCCCTCAGTTTGGAGTGGCGTCCCTTCGCTCTCTTGCCGCCTGGTTTGATTTGGTTCCCCCCCGCATCTTTCCTGCGCTTGGGTTGCTGGCAGCATCCTGCAGGAGCAGAAGTGGATTAGGAGGGAGGGGAATCGGCAGGGACCTCACAGTACAATATTACAAGGATGTTTGAGTGCAGATGTGTTGCGATTATGTAAATATTGAGATTCTGTAAATATTTGCGGGGTTTAACTTATAGGTTTAATGTTGGTACTTGCATCAATCGATTCCCTACACTGTAGTTTAGTATTTACTATAACTATACATGGTATCGTGCTGTAGAGTTATTATTGTATTATAAAGGAGTCAGAGGGGAAGAGAGAATGTGAAAGTGAGAAGACGTTAGAAATAGAAATTGCAGCATAACAAACAATGTTCAAGTAATAGGTAGGCACATGTTTTAATATCTTTAAAGTTTATTATTTAGGAAAGCATATATTCAGAACATCCCAGTAATGGTAAATGACGGTCTGTGTTGAGAGGTTGTTGACTGTTTATTGGTATATTGTCCCATAAACAAAGATAAATCCTTTCTGGTTTTGACTGTATGGTAAACTATGAACTCTATTGCCATTACAACACATGTCCAAGCATGTCCTGTAAACTAGTAAGGTAATCAAGTGCCCCTTTAAAACTATGTTCACCATGTTTTGTTCACTCTCTCGCTCTCGCTTTCTCTCTCTCTCAAAAAACAAATCAAAAAGAAAAAGAGAATCAAAGACAATCCACTTTTAAAGTAAGGATAATGTAATTTATTTCCCATTATGTAGTATGACGACAATACATGACTGCTGTGACCTCATCCCCCTCTGTTATTCTTTTAGCCACTAGTCATTCACATGTGAGATTATGCCAAGTGAAGCGAAAGGCAATTTTCCACCTTGTGGACAATGAAGTATTGTGTTGTATTATTGCTCCTTTTCCTCCTCCAGAGCAGCAGAGGTCCCGTGTCTCAGTGAAAATCAAGGCACTATGCTTTACAGGAGAAAAGCAGCAAGAAGGAGAAGTCTTGGGTGTGGAAAAAGCTGCGCATTACATACCGTCTTGGAGCTGCACCCAGACCAGCGCCAGGCAGAGGACGAGGCCCAGCTTCATGTTGTGCACGCGGGTCGCGACGGGAGGGCTGGGGGCCCCTAGGCCAGGGGTCAGGGGTGGAGAGGCCTCGGCTACCCGGGAGAAAGTTAGGTTGGAGGGTGGGGGATAGCGGCGATCGGATCCTGCCGGTGTTTCAGCAGAACGCCGTTAGGCTCCCAGATCCATTCTCCTCTCGGACCGAGGGGAAAGTGGGACACTTTGGGTTCCCCCACCCTCCACCAACTCTCTCTTTCCAGATGTCAGAGGAAAATACACTCACACTCATGCGTGCTCTCTGGCGCCCTCTGCTGCATCTATGCAGCGTTAATGCACAATTTCAGTTTGTCTTTGAGGCGACTGTGATGTTAAAATTCAATTGTTAACAAAAGAGAAACATTCAATCAAGACTAGTCTTACTTAAAAAAAACTAAAGCATTTATTTTGTGTTGTAGTTAGTTAGTAACAAATGATAACACATACATCCATCATGGTTACTTAGGCCTAAATGTTCTGAAAAAGCTATCATTTAATTGACAACTGACAAAATTCATTTAGAGTCGTACTAGACT
This sequence comes from Merluccius productus, assembly GCA_027122695.1. Taxonomy (NCBI): domain Eukaryota; kingdom Metazoa; phylum Chordata; class Actinopteri; order Gadiformes; family Merlucciidae; genus Merluccius; species Merluccius productus. The sequence continues at coordinate 10,932,638 of JAOPJI010000002.1, read as the reverse complement.
TGCACCGGTGCCCTGGACTATCCACTACTTGTTATGTTTGTATTCCACAAAAACCAAAACCATCAGGTCAAACTGATTATGGTTATTCAAAATAACATGTCCTCAATATAGTGTGGGATTTTTCCAAATGCAGATGCACCAAAAAAAAAAGTAAATCTAAATCGTTTGAATCATAGTTAACCAGAGACATATTTCAACATTATGTAAACTAAAGTTTGATAATATATTTCCTTCTGACCACCACAACTTACTCTCCACTCTCTCCATGTTCAGAGAAATGAATGGTAAAGTCAAATGAATAGGAAATAATAATTTCAGTTTGAGAGCAGCAGACCAATTCAATCAGTTGATCCTCCTAACAAACTAAGTGCTAATGTGAATATGCACACTACATCTGATTAGTCTCTTTTCAATGACAGCAACATAGCAAATACAAGGAACAGATACAAACTGACGTAAAAATACATGAAAGTCTGTAATATACTCTGACAGAGATTAAAAACATGAGACAAACACTATTTTTAGTATAGAAATGTAACATCAAATAATAATCATTAAAAAATAGCAACATTTCAAACAGATGACAACTAAAAGTATGAAACAAATGTCGACAGTAGAGATGAATACTGTTAAAGTAGACCTACTATAGTAATACCAACAGAGTCTAAATAGATTACATTTCATCCATACCTTTACTTTATATGGTCAAGGATTATCAGTATGGGTCATTTTAATACACGTGTTGACTGTGTTATATGGAAATAACAAGTTTCTGTTGCCGTTTCTAATAGAAGAATTTGGTACAGTTTTAATGACGCTCGCGAGCATCAAGTGCTATTCCAATAATACTAGCACAGTTTAACACACAATTTCAGTTATTTGCAATTGCGTAACTTAAAAAAAAAAAACGCAAAAATAAACAGATTGCCTAGGCTGTAATTAATCTGTACAGTACAAAATACAAAACGAGAAAGAAACAGAAACACCCGAACAAGATGTACAGCAAAAGTCTGTCCACCTCCTCCTCCTCTAAAACTGCTTCAATGTTAAACTAAAAATGGCCGTCGTTCTCTCCAGTGTGATACCTGTCTCTCTCCCTCTCCCCGCAGGCCGCCGCCCCCTCTGGCTGTCCGTCGCTCTCTCCCACCCGCGTCTCCCCGCTGTCCGGCCGAACGCGGCCAACGTCGGTGGATAACACCGGGTCCCGCCCCCCCCCACTCCATCACCCGCCACACCCACCCACGGATAAAACATAATACTGACATGATACCTTAGACAAGAGAGAATGCGAGTGTGTGAGCGAGCCGGGCAGACGCACGCAGCGGACGACGGGTCACGCCGAGGCAGCGGCTGCATGGAGGCGTCGGATCGATGCGTCGGTCCCCAGGCGCCGGGGCTCCTGCCGGACGGCTATCAAAATGTTGTTGTGCATGTTTGTTTTCTATTGTCCCCCTCTGCTCCTTTTCTTTCTAACACTTGCTGGTCTTTTCCTGGCGGATGCAGTGCTCCCGGTCCCCCGTGCCCGAGTTCTTCCCGCCGTGCTTCTGCTTCTCCTGATTGGCCATCTGGCTCTTGTCCTGCGTGGTGGCGGCACCGGCGGCAGTGGTGCCTCCTCCTCCGGCGCTCTTAGGACGAGCCCGCAGCCGCTGGCGCTCCTCGCTGTGCCACATGCCGTACCCAAAGTAGATGACGAAGCCTGGGAGACGAGGGACGGCATGGAGGGAGGAGTGAGTGGATGGAAGTGATTCGATTTACTCATTTAGCTTTTATGCAAAGTGAATTTTTGTCATTAATGAGCTGCAGGTAGACTGTGGACATGGGGGGTTCGAACCCAGAACCTTTCGGCTGCGGGGTCAAACTACCGGACCACGAGAATACCTTGCCCCCCTGCTGGGTGGACGGGGTACGGATGGAGAGATGAAGTAAGTGAGCAAGTGATGGGATTTACTCACCCACAGCCATCCATGCTGAGAAACGAATCCAGGTGTCGCCGCTCAGCTGAACCATGAGGTAAATGTTGACGAATATACTCAAGATGGGCAGGAAGGGCAGCAAGGGAACCTGGGAAAAACCCCAGGATGTTACTCAGTATGTTATGTGATGCAGTATATTATGTCCTATGTTACATCGTAGGTACTCAGTATGTTATGTGATGCAGTATATTACGTCCCATGTTACATCGTAGGTGCCCAATATGTTGTGTTATGCAGTATATGACATATTATGCTACATAGATCGTATGTGACATGTGTATATTGCATCGTATGTACTCAGTATGTTATGTGACGCAATATATTGCACCCTATGTTACATCATGTGTACTCAGTACGTTATGTTATGCAGTATATTACACAGTATGTTACACATGTATGTACGTGTCACGGTGGAAAACAAGCCAAATAGTTAGCGCAATTGAAATCCCTCCCCTCTCCTAAAGTTATCAGTGCAATTACAAAAGACTCCCGGTTCGATCGGCCAATCACAGAGCGTGTAGCGGACCCACCATGAAAGACACCTTCTTTTTGGTCTGCGGTTGTCGGCAGATGAGGAAGACGCAGACGCCGAAGAGGACGAGAGAGACAGACAGCGCAGCCAGGATCCAGATCTCCAGGCCGAGGATGCAGTACCCGTGGTACGTGGTCAGGTAGCTGACTATACTCACAAGGATCACTGTAGAGGGACGACAAACACACACACACACACACACACAAAACACAGATGTGACCGGGGCTAGGGTGTTCGCTTCCCAGCTGGAAGGTACTGGGTTCGATCCCTAATGTCCGCCGCCTAACTTGTAGTAGTCCTTGAGCAAGAGGCCTAACCCCTCCATCCGCTCCTTAGTCAGGTGGGGCGGGGGGGGGGGGGGTTAGGCCTGGATACTACTGGATCTGAATTCAGTGTAAATCGCTTTGCATAAATGGTCTGCCTACCGAGGACCCCGACGGACATGTTGACTACGGAGGACGAGTGCTCGGACGGCGTGAAGGGGGGGTGCAGGAGGGCCTGCAGGGTGGAGCCCCCTCCTTTCATCATGTTGAGGTGGGACTCGGACTCCGTCAGGTCGGACTCGCCCTCCTCCGAGGAGAGGAACGTCCGCTCGCCGTTACACGGACGCCTCTCCAGCACACCGTCTGGTTGGTACCTGGGGGAGGGGAGGGGGGGGGGGGGGGCATCAGGTCAATGGGGATAGTTTGTATTACGTCTT
>JAOPJI010000002.1:10817989-10830647 GCA_027122695.1 Merluccius productus | reverse complement strand
CCCCCCCCCCCCCCCCCCCCCCCCCCCCCCCCCCCCCCGCCCGCCCCCCCCGCGCCCCCCCGCGGGCGCGGGGGGGGCCCGGCGGCGGCCCCCCCCCCCCCGCGTGTCTCTGATCTGGGCGTGACCGTCCCGCCGCAGCGATTCATTTATGGAGGCTGGGAGATGGACCTCCACCTCAGATACCAGAAGGTGGAGATCAGGTGACTTTACGATGGAGACCCCCGAGTGCCACAGCCACAAGGACTACAGAAGGGTAAGGCCTATAGGATTACATCCGAAACCCCCTAAAAAATGCTGGGACATTTGGATTTGGATATTTGTAAATTAAAAATATTAAAAAAAAAACATTAACCTTTTATTATTATTTTCAGGTTCCTAAATCAGAAATGGAGAAACGGCGCCGCCATCGCATCAACGACAGCCTGGAAACGTTACGACTGCTGCTACTTGAAAACACTGGCAACGAGGTGGGCTACTAATTAACCACCATGTTGGATGTGTGTCTAATTAACCACCGTGTTAGGATGTGTGCCCAAACGCATCAAACCCGTATTCTCCTATAATAACATTGTTTTTTGAAACTTTTATTTATTTTTAGAAACTAAGCAATCCCAAGGTGGAGAAGGCGGAGATCCTCGAGAGTGTGGTGGACTTCATCAAGGCGGAGGTCAAGTCCCACCCGGCGAAGAGGACCCGGCCCTGGGACTCCCCGGACCCAGAGGACGGGTCCAGCTCCAGCCCCCCCTGGAAGCGGCCGTACGGCGAGGGCATGCGCTCCTGCTGGCGGCGCGTCGGCGAGTTCATCTCCGCGAAGAGCCAGCAGGTCGACGCAAACCAGGACCACGACCAGGACCACAGTCCCGCCGGAAGCTCCCCGGGAGGATCCCCCTCGAGCTACTGCACCCGCACCAGCACCCCCAGCGGGACTCCCGCTGGGGACCTGACTCTCCTGTCGGCCTTCCTGGCCGCCCCCCGGACCAGGTCCAGCTCCCCGACGGGTCGGGACACTAGCGACCATTTCGCCCCCGACCTGAAGCGCGTTCCCCTGGACCCGGTATGGCGGCCCTGGCCGCAGTGACGGGGCCACGCGGTGGGGGGTCAGAGGACTGGTCCACGACGGGCAACTTTAGGCCTATAAGAACACAAAAAACAAAGAGAGAGAGAGAAAGGAAGAAAAAAAGAAAGAAAAGGTTAAAACGTGTAAATATGTATACTACTAAAATACTGTATCATACTGTAAAGCTTCACAGAGCATTTTGTACAGTATTTTCTATTTTCTGGGCGTTTCTTTAATGCGGCATTGTATTTCTTCCTGTGGAAACGAGCCACTTTTTCTATGAACAGGTGTGCGGGTTTTTTTTTTTTGTCTCATCAAAGTTTATTTTTGTAATTTTTTTTGTTGTAAAACCTCGCAGTTTAATGCCGGGATATTTTTTTAAAGCCTATATTCATATGAACTTGGGCTGTAAAATAGCGAGAAAAAAAGGAGACTCGTTGAGGGTCACTGAGTGTTTATGTGTGTCGGCAATTAACTTTTTTTGAATGAAGCCTTGCAATAAACGTACATTTTTTCCTATTTGCATATACCTGAATGGTTGTCCTTCTTGGCTTTGTTTGGGTCTGCAGCACATTAGGGGTGAATGGGCTTAAAATACCGCCGTGATCACGTTGTTATGGTCCTGATGGGAACCGGTCCAGGTGTTCATTGAAGTGTTAATAATGCGGGGAGCGGCTCCCAGGACCTGAAGGGCCCGTTTGAAAGGTGTGAAGGGTACATGGAGAGGCTTATGGCCACTGGCTCTACAGACTATACACACTGCAGGTTTAATCAATTTTAACTCTGTGTTCACTGTTGGGATATTTTTACATGCGTAATAGACGCATCGCACATTTCCATAAAACAGCATATGCAGGCACTCTTCTTCAGTTCACCGCATCATGTTTATCCTGTTGTCTCTCTAGAGGTGAGGGGATGTGGGCTTTCTGTCCATCCCCTGCAGCAGTTACACGTTGTTTTTTGGCAACTTCTGTTTCATTGTCCAATTATTTCACTGTGCCAAATAAAAATAGATAGCCCTATAGCCCCCCTTCCATGCAGACGTGATTTCACCTTAGCCTCTCGGCCATATGTGGTCGGCGTGTTATTACAATTAGGACTAGGCCTGTATATTTCCAATATTGTGCTATATTGTTGTTTGTAGTCTTACAATGGCGGGCCTATTCATATTTAGGCCGTTCCTGAATACAGTCAATGGCTGGTGCTCTTGCCTTATTGCACTTGCAGCACCGTGGCCTGCAGGCCACTCAGGATGTAAGGGGAGAGACGATTGTCCCGATTAATCGCGATCACCGGATGAAGATGACTCGTCGTTTAGTGTGAAGTGTCCTCCCTTTAGGAGGACCATTACAGCCTCCTCTGAACTGCGCGCATGGCCAAGACGTTGCGCAACAGGTCTAGCATTAATGTCCACGGTGTGAATGACATAAAACATCCTCCAAGCACAGAAAGGCCGCTAAACCCCTAAACTAAACTAACGGTGGATGAGCTTTATCTTCTGAGTTTCTCCCTCTGTGGAGATGAAACTGTTGGCCTGTATGGCCCATTTTAAATGAGCATGCCAGGCCAACATGGTTTTCCAAATATGAGTAGGGTAGCCTAAAACAACAGCCTCTTAACGTGTAGGCCTAAGCATTAGCATATTAGTAGGCATATATGCATAGGCCTACTAATAGGCTATAGGCCTACTAATAGGCTAATAATAATAACAATAATAATAATTGAATAATTGATTTTACAACTTAAAGTGAAAACAAAAAGGTTATCCCAACACAGACCCGTCCCGTTGGACACGCGTCGGGCTGGGAGCCTAAAACAACACAAGCAGGGTGATAAACCACATGCAGGGTAACACATCCACATAACACGTCCAGGGTCGCGGGGTCGCCTGGACCCACGCGTCTGCGCTGGGAGACGGCATTTGGCACGTCGACATTTTTTTTTGTTTGGACAGCTGCTGAGTTATCTTTAAATTATTTAAATGAATTAAACGAATTAGTTAATGCGAACAAACAGGTCACCATGAAGACAAACAGAAGAAATGCAGCAATGCTGTTAATATAATAATAAAATATATAATATATAACATATATTTATATGAATTATTCACAGAGCCTGAGAAGAGGAGAGAAAGAAAAATAATACAATAACGTAGGCTACAACAATCGCAGGGTGGCGGTTAAGTGGGACAATGGGTGAAGTGGAAAGTTAAGCTTCATCATTTTTAATCTTTTTATATACTTCCATCACTAAAAATACAACACTGAGCTCATCATTTATTATGTAATAAAGGAAATTAAATTAAATTAGTGGCTGTGACATCACTTCCGGGGGCGTGGCACACCATATTCAACGAGCTCGCGGTGAACGGCGAAGTGGAAGTCAAGTGAACAACAGCAACTGTGATGGATAGTTTGTCATTTTTAATATATTTATTGTTATGTGTTATGTTTTTATATATATTGTTATGTGATGTAATGATGAATCACAATTTTCAAAAATCCCGTAATATTAATCTTGCTGTTTTTAAGTCACTGTCCCAGTTTAACAATAGCTAGTTAGCTAGTTAGCTAGCTAGCTAGATATTTCAACACATTTACTGTCGATGGTAATCGCTAGCTATTAAATAAATATACAAATAAAAAAGCTAGTTAGCATAGTTAATTTGCCAACTTCAGATTGACAGACGATGATATTATCATAACCATGTATTTCAGACTCCAATGGCAGAAAGGACAGGGGGGGGGATAAGGAAAGGAAAGAAGAAAAGACCAGGGCAAACGTTGAACCAATGGAGTGAGGATAGGATGAATGAAGCTGCAGGTTCGCCCAGCAGGCCTAGTGGGCAGAGTGGGCCAAGCTGAGCCTTTCCAAGAGACGTCTCCCACTTAGAAGAAAGGAGGTCCAGTCGCTTGCCTACCAGTATGCAAACAGCAAATGCAAATCCAGGATTATCAGAAGTAAAATCGTGTGCGCCTGACCTGAGTCAATGAGAGGTATCTGTTGTACATGTAGGGTCTGCTAAATGGCCTACATATTCCCCCTGCTGATGCTGCCACAGAAGTAGAGAGAGGCCAGATGAGATGGAGGTCCAACCCCCCACCACCACCTCTTGCCAACTAACCAGTGATGAACAGATTTCATACAATGCCTCAAAACAACAAACAAAGACAGATATGGTGATGAAAATGATCCCAAGAAGACAGAGGATCGGATCTGGTGCATTGTTTGCGAAGACTGGCTCCATGAGACATGTGGTGAGGAGAATGGCCCCATTGAAGACGGGGAGGCATTCAATTGTACTGGCATTCAATTGTACTACTTTTATTGGCAAACTGGAAAGTGTCCCAGTTTGCCAATAAAAGTGTCCCATAATTAAAAAATGATGCAGAAGATACATTTACCATATTCACCATACAATCGAAAGTAGATGGGCCAGTACTTCAGCAGAACATATCCTTAAAAGAGTAATAATGATTTGGGTGTATGACAGAATATTAAAGTGACATATCTCCAACATTTTCTTTTACAGTTTGTTTTTTCTTTAAACAGGAGAGGAAGGAAAAACATTCAACAAATTCAGAGGGTTGCGAAGATAGATGTTCACACCTATTATAGCCTATACTGTATTAAGGTTGCCCCTTTTGAAAATGCCCAAAGTGGGAGAAGATCTCGTATATTATGATATACCTATACAGACTTCTTCCCTCATCCTGGCACTGGGTTTTTCGAGGGGGATAATATTGAAAATGTCCACAGCACCAGTGGTTGATGGTTGGTTTAATTAAGATACACTTAGTAGTTTTCTGGCAAGGGTAAGTCGTGTTGTGGGCTACACACAGCCCTTGGCATAGCAAAAAGGAAGAACCAAGTTAATTAATTACACTTCAATTTATTTTATTTATTTGCTTATTTGTCAGGAACAATGCAAAATAACATTGTAACAGGATAGGATAACATGATACAGATGTGTTGTATATAGGATTTCTAGCCAAGGCTAATTTGTGACCCCTGTCCCTGGTTAGGCTTTTCAACTTTGTCATATTTTCAAAACTGTCATAACTTATCACTTATATCCTGCAGTTCATTTGTTTTGCCAGAAAATCAACAGCTGCCGAGTTGCATTGGGCTTTATTGTATTTTTAATTGTTATTTTAATAGGAGCCTTAACTATTTAATCTATGCAAACATTTAAATGGGCTTTTGATTAGTTTTTTTGAGTTTGCGGTGTCTTCTTTTGACTGCAGTGCTCAGCTGGAGGTTGATCAAGGGGGTTTGACTCCACGACGCAGGGTACCCCCACTAAGACTTTAAAGGCCACAATACGCCACCCGTGACCATTCAACCCCCACCAGTGGTGGTGGACATCTGCTCCGGTGGGCTGCTGGCCTCATCCCCCCGTCATTAAACCAAACGGTCCGCTGGACTCGGCCGAGGTGTCCCAGCCCGTCCCCTTTCAGATGCTGAGTGGAGCCCACTGTCCATGCAGGAGCCAATTAAGCGCCACCCGCAATTGTTTCGCGGTTTTCCTTTCATGTTTAATCTGCTCGCCTGTAATCCAATTTACCCTTTGCACAAAAAAAAAAAATGCAATTTCCAGTCTGGGAAATATACACCTAAAATGTATGAAGTATAAGTATTAAAAAACCTAGGGATGCATAGGGATTTTTTTTTTTTAAACGAAATTCAAACTGGATCTTGAGGGGAAATGTGTTCATCACGAGGAGATACATATGTGTACAAAGTTTAATGACTGTAGGTCAAAGGGGTGAAGAGATATGCTTGTTAAAAATTTGCATTTTCAGACTATTTTCGGGCTATAGCGCCACCGTTCGACCAATCAGTGTAAATGTATTGATTTCGCCATCTTTAGTCGCACTCTACCATTGTGGACACTGACGGTGTCATAAACGGTGACTGGGTGGTTATAGATGTGATGGTGTTTTTTATTTTTTTATTTTAAAAAGCACAATTACAATAAGGTGCCTCACACTATGTGCTCGGCCCCCTAATTCACACGTGATGACAACCATGTTTATTAGAACCAAACAAAAAAAATAACTTCTTACTGCTGCAAATACATTGCAGCTTTCATCCATCCTATACAATGAACTATTAAGACAAAACAAATCATTTCATCCGGGCGTGAGAGTGCATGCAGTTTTTTTCTCGGATGACCGCTACTGCTCAGACTTTTCCAACGGCGCGACCCTGGGCTTTCTGGTACTCCTGTTGTAGACTGGACAGGACCTCCCGGTGCTGCTCAGACTTCTTCTCCATGTCTTTCAGCAGTGTTTCATACCTTTGACTGGACAACAGAGAGAAAGCAAACAGAACATGTGTAAACGTGTGTAAACACTGAAGTGTGTATGATTTTGTATTATAACATGCAGTGATCTAAATATCTTTCAGGTGAGCAGGTTTAAAGTAGCCCTGTATGGGCTGACCCTGATAGGCCAGCCCCCAGGACCTTGTGTAAATTGTATATGATTTGGGTTTCTCATTAATGGGTTATGAAATATGTACAGGGCTGAACACTTTCTGTTTGGATGAACTGCTTCCGTTTCAACTATTTCCAGTATTCATTTCAAGTGTAATTTTAATTAAGTAAACACAACTCACATCTCCCCGTTAATATATTCTAGCCTCTTCGCCACAGTCGCCTTCGCCTCGTCCAGGTCTTGCTTCACCAGTACTGGGCCGATCAGCTTATATACTGTGTTAGCACTCTCCATGATGTCCAGCTCCTAAAACAGCAACACCGGTTTAGTTAGCGTTTGGTTATCTCGTTAGTGAACTGCTTTTTTTAAGTTAGACGACATGTTATTATATAAGAACAAAAACGACTAAGTGTCCAGGAGCCATACCTCTTTCACTATGTTGTTCTCAGTTAACTGTGCCTCCAGCTTCTGTCTGGCTGACATGCTTTTACTGACATCTGCATGAGAATGACATGTATATCATATAGGTTATATTATAGCATAACGATATGTTATAACAATAACATGTGCCCAAATAACGCCAATACGAACACATCGCTGGTAATGTGTGACATTAGACATTTATATAGATACCGAAATGTGCTAGCTCGACACAGCATGGCAGATATCTGATGCAAAGTAACTTCGACTCTTAGCATTTACCTTTCTGCATCTGTTTGTATTTCTCCAACTCCGATTGCAATTTCTTCTGAAGTGCCTCTGCCATATTTATAAAATAGTTGCTCCAACCCGACCAATGAGTCAATTAAACGAAACAGGGTTAGTCAAATTTCACAAAACAAATGCTTTAGCTGTACTTTCAGCTAACCGGAAAGAGGAGTGGTTCGACCGGATATGACACCAGATTTCAAAATAAAATACAACAGAATCCGTTTATTCAATTCAAATACATTTACTGGATCGCGGATTGGAAATTAATAACAACACAGTTTTTAACTGCTAACAAATTTAACTTGCTCGCGTAATTCGTGTAAAACGTGCGCATGTACACGTCGTCACTGACGGCAATGCCATGTAGAGACATTAGCGTCCACTGCGGCGGCGGCGGTGCTGATGACGACATCACACCGCGACGGCGGCGGCGGTGCTGATGACGACACCACAACGCGACGGCCGCCGCCGCCGCTCAGTTCTCATCGCCCTGAGTTGAAAAAAATGGCGTCCTCGTTTTGGAAAGGGATTGTCGGCGTCGGACTTTTTGCCTTAGCTCACGCGGCTTTCTCGGCGGCACAGCGTAAGTCTCGACGTGGGGTGGGGGGACGATGACGTCCGACCCGACCCGGTTCGGTCGGTACCGTCGCTAGGGGCGAGCGGTGCCGTTATAAAATGCCCGGCCAAACCGCGGCCTTTGGGTGAGCGGCTGCGGCGGCTAGCGCGGTGTAGCTCGACGCGGAGTCAATGGCCAGCGGCTTTTGACGCACAGCTAACCCTAACCCTCGTAAATATAACTTAAATATAAGATACGTGACGAGTGGCCGCGGGTTTCCTCGACGTCTTGCTTTCCACAAAGCACCCCGTTTTCCCGGCGTCCATTATATTTGTGTCGGCTAACGTTTCTTTCTCTCTTTCAGACCGGTCGTACATGCGCCTCACAGAGAAGGAGCATGAGATGCTACCGGTAGATGTGAGTTATATTTAATCCTGCTGTGTGTGATGATGACCATTATGTCCGTGTTGGGCCAAATTTAGACCTGGACCTGGATTTATTCGTTCATCCATTCATATCGTGTCTCCCTCCCCCCCCCCCCCCCCAGATTTTTCTCCAGACTTTACTGTCGTTTGTCTTGACCTGTTATGGTATCGTCCACATCGCTGGAGAGTTCAGAGAAATGGACGCCTCTTCAGAGCTGAAAAACAGGTATGCATTTCTTCATCACAGATGTGTATATATATCTATAGATATAGATATATATACATGATTTTATTGTATTTACACGTGGAAATGTACCGTGTAGCCTAATACATTCATGATTGATGATTTATAATATTCAGTAAATGCCCCAAAAATTGAGGAACCCGTTATAATGATGAGTAAATGCCCCAAAAATTGAGGAACCAGTTGAAAATGGCAGAACTGATGATTGTGTGTGTATATATATATATATATATATATATATATATATATATATACTGATGAGGACTTTTAGTCTCCATCACCAAATGAAATCTGGATGCCTCATGAACAGGGTGAGGGTGTCTGACTCCCAGCCCTCCTAGTCATCCTGTAGAGTCAAGATGCCCCCAACCTGCTCATTAATGACATGTTAGATTAGATGAGACGGATTCACCCTTAAGTCGCTTTAAATGCAACACAGCCAGTGCAACAAAATGTGGTTTAGGATCAAAACACGGAAAAAGCCTTCCCGGTTTTATGACATTTATGCGTGTTAAACGCGTAAAAAAATATCTGAAGTTGCTGCGTCTATGCACACATTATCCATGTATTTTTTTCCCAACCTGTCGGCGCTTCCCTCTTCCAGAACCTTTGACACGCTGCGGAACCACCCGTCCTTCTACCTGTTCAACCACCGGGGCCGAGTGCTGTTCCGCACCCCGGAGCAGGAGGCCTCCTCCGCACGCAACCAGCAGGCTCTCCCGAACCCGCTGCGACTACGCAAACTGGAACATTTTCAGTGACACTGGCCTTATGTCCTCTTCTATGCCCAGATGCGTTTGCTTTTTGTCGGGATCGAAAGGCAAAGTGCGACTGATTTCCCCGCCCTCTTCTTTAATTGGTCTTGTACATAAACTAATATGCTGGCTGTCCATGCATCTCTCTGACACGCGCTCTCTCTCGCTCTCTCTCTCTCTACCTCTCTATCTCTCTCGCTCGCTCTCGCTCTCTCTCCATGAAACTCCTCATTACTATATTTAACAGATTGTGCCAACCCTTCCATTTTGTTGTCAGGCAGATTTGTTTTGTAGAGTGAGTCATCATTAACCGCTTTGGAGTCTTAAGATTTGGAGACGTCTGCCCCTTTTATTGTTTCGCGTCCCTTCTGACCAGAATCCGGGCTGTCGACCGTATCCCTTCTGTACAGAAACTTTATTGATATCCATTGTTGGAACGAGGGGGCAAGGCATCTCCCATGAACCGTCGTCTATGTCCAAGCCGCCGCAGTTTATTTGTTATTTATTTATTGTCAACAGAGTTGTAAGATCTAACAATGGACACTTGACTTATGAGAGAATACCATAATTTCCTGCAGACTCTCGAGTCTAATTTGTTATTCTGTATGCACTGAAGGCTTGGTCAATGGGTATCCAAACAAGGCAAGATGGGAGAACATTAAACTGAGGAACGTGGAGGCACAGTTACTCAAATGTGTGTGAACCCAAATCAGAAAGTAATGATACTAATGATAATTTGTTTGTACGGTTTTTCCTTCATATTTGTTAAGATTAAAACTTTTTAATTTAATAAAAGCAGACTGATTTTACAAATGTCCATTTATTTTCTTTGCTTTTGGTTCTGTTCTGTATTCTCATGTACTCTCAGTGACCACCATTTGTCTAACCAAAGATTTGCCACAAGCTGTACAAATGTAATGAACTGTTGAACTTTCAGACTTCTTACACGGTTTTGAACAAATGGCTGCCTGTGGATTTCATTTTCTAGGTCCTCGTCTTATCTGTTAAAGATAAGGGTTGTTGTTGTTGTTTTTTGGGGGGGGGGGCGGTGATTCCATTTTAAACCAGTTATTACCCATACTATTTTCCATACTACATATCATTTGAGATACACTATATTTGGGTAGGTTGAACAAGTCAGACATCCAGTGATGATTGAACTGTTATCATATAGTGCCCGGTCCCCTGGTTAAAAACAGAAGTACAGCAAAAAAAATTATTGCGTTTCTTGGGACAATTTAATTTAGCAATTTAACTATTTAAGGATTTGTATATATATGAAATAAAGTGAAAACACTGGCATGGTCAAGAGGATAACAAACTTTAATCCCCCCATCAGTTCTATTGTATTTTGATTCCTTAGCAAGATATATTATCCGATTAGCAAAGATAGAAGGTTCTCATTGTGTATGCAAATGATACATTTCTTTGTGCAATAGAGGGCCACTAGTTAGAATATAAAGCAATGCACAACAATTGGATATAACATTCTGCATTTGTATGTTGTTTTGGGGTTTTTATTAAAAAACTTAAGATTCATAAAACATTCCATATTTATACAACTTTTCTTTCAAAATACTTGAATGCTCTGCAGTGGGTTTCACAAAAATATCCTATTTTGTATGAACATTAAAAAGTAGTTTACATCTTACATGTGTAACAGGAACCGAACCAAACAAGTTGGTATGCTTCGATGTAGCAGAGTGTAAAATGCAGCAGAGTGCAGCTGTGCAAGTTCAACAACACGTGTCTGGCAGATGTCTGGATTTAACAGTTGCACTTGTGTAGTCCATCAAGCGCCTGTGCCACTGATTGTGAAGGACAGAGGAGTTGGTTTACCGGGGTGTTGAAGTATCTGCTAGAATCCTACCACAAAAAAATGACCACCCCCCCCCCGCTGGCATCAGCTGGCATCCTCACGGTCACAAGTTGTGTTGAAAAAAAACAAACAATTATTGCTCTTGTGGCAGATTAGACACCATTAACAGTTGGTCAACAAACTGCAACTATGGTTGGTCTGTCATGTCGGCCAGTCCAAGATCTAACCTCCAAACGGTGGAGTTGTGGCATCCGGCCATCCAACCCCAGACTTTATGAATGTGGATATCATGCTCATAGTATGAGGTAGACCAGATTTATCATGTGAGGCCAAACTCTTCATTAGTGCATTGTAGTTTTTTTTCAACCTTTAGTAGGAAGTGTAATTACAGTCTGTCTGTAAATACAGTGCTAACGCGTCAGACCAGCTGAACAGATACCCTATTATTTTTGCTTATAATAATAATAATAATAATAACACTAAGGAGCTGCCTTGTAGACCTAGACCTAGACAGGTCATGGGGGTGGTGGTGGTAGCAGCAGCAGCCGTAAAACAAGCTCCTCTGTCTCCACAGCGGCTGGGTCTGCTACCTCTTAGGATGGAGAGTGTGTGTGTGTGTGTGTGTGCACGGTGGCTGAAGTGTGTGTGCTCTGCAGACCGTGTGGGAGCCATATGGAAGTGTATGGCTAGAAGAGGATTATATTCTCTGACTTATCCTCAGAGGATCCAGCCCCAGCCTTAGCTCCTCACACCCCCCTTCTCGGGTTAAACCCCTTAACCTCCACCTTGAAGTGATTTTACAGCTTGGGTGGTGCACAGAAGGGAACCGTTAGCCTGGCTAATCTTCCCCAGCCCCACCCAACTTTTGCCTCACATGTGCTGTTATCGTTGCCATTGTTTGATGACACCGCACTACCACGTCTGTTCGTCGTATTTCTGGGGTCTCTTCAACTATCTGCCGTGGTCGTTGTGTAGCCGTGGTGGGCCTGCCATCTGTTTCTTGTCCATCTCCATGAGAGCCTCTTCCAGCTGCTGGATCAGCACACGCTTCTTGAACCTGGAAGAAAATAAGATTTGGGGTCTGTGTGTCTCTCTCTCTCTCTCTCTGTGTTTTAGACTGGGTGGGTGGTGAGGGTGGTTCTCTCACCTGACAGCCTCTTTGATGGCATGGTGGATAAAGTACTTCTGGACATGCACCGGTCCCGTCACCTCCTCCAGGAGTCTGAGTATTGCTTCAAAGTCTTGAGGAGAAAGCAGACAGGTGGCAGAGGTTGAGGTACAGGAAGGAAAAGAGAAGAAAACAATAAAAAGATCCCTCAGTGACGACGGGAAAAAAATTCAACCATTCAGCCATGTGTGTCTGGGGTACTCACTGCGGCCAGGTTTCCGGACTTCCTTAATGACCCGCGTCCGTAGCTCCGCCTGGCTGCAGTCCAGCGGGGGGATGGTTATTGTTTCCAGAATCCCAGAGTCAGCTTCAGAACCCTCAAAGTCTCCGCCGTGACTCGGTGGACTCAGCGTCTCGGGGTTCTGCTTCTCCTCTTCCAGACTGCCATTGCTTTCTTCCTGCGCCGCCTCCGCGTCCGCCGCCGCGGGGGCGGGGGGCGGGGGGGGGGGGGGGGGGGGGGGGGGGGGGGGGGGGGGGGGGGG
>JAOPJI010000002.1:10790567-10803424 GCA_027122695.1 Merluccius productus | reverse complement strand
ACTTATGTCATTGTTTAGTAGCTATACCTTTACTTATGTCATTGTTTAGTAGCTATACCTTTACTTATGTCATTGTTTAGTAGCTATACCTTTACTTATGTCATTGTTGAGATGATGCTTGGCTAGTGAGATATGGGCTACCTCGGCAGAATGAAACGTGGGTTCATCAAGTCCCTGTTTTTTTCTGTGAATACTAGCAGTACTCGGATGTCATGGCCCTGAGTTGAGAGCGGACGAGTGCCATTTCCACCAGAGGGAGAGCACACATCTGTGTCGTGTTGTGGAGAGCAGAGGGGCCTCAGCTGGAGCCAATGCAGCACCAGCAGCAGAATCGGCAGCCTGAGCTTGTGGAGGGAAGCCTTCCCGTGTTTGTGTTCCCCACAGAGCTGGTCTTCTACGCAGATGAGCAGACCTCTCACAAACAAGTGCTCACGCTTTACAACCCCTATGAGTTCGCGCTCAAATTTAAAGGTCAGCGGGAAAATGAAGCCCAATCTACCATATTTGACATAGTTTTTTTGGTTAAGGTCGGTGTGAATGTTGTTTGCGTCGGTCGGCATAACGGGCATAACAGCATAACCTTTTTTCTTTCTTTCAGTGCTATGCACAGCGCCAAACAAGTACACCGTGGTGGACGCCACGGGAGCTGTTAAGCCACAGTGTCGCGTTGACATGTAAGTAGTTGATTACAGGCTAAGTCTATTACAATGTCTTCTCTTCCATTCACCTTTTAGTCATTTAGCATCTTAGAGGTGACTTAGAGGTGAGGCTGATGACAGAATATGATCGAATTTTAAGTGAGTGCGGAGTATAGGATATAGGAATTGGAAAGAAGAGGTTAGTAGGTTTTTCTGTATTTTTTATTTTTATCTGTGTTTAATAGTTATCTCAAAAGTGCGGTCTAAATTCAACACCAGTGCCAAACAACAACAAAGTGCACACGTCAGCTCATGAGAGTACCACTTGTTGTTGTTTTTCCTCATGCCCCTATTATTGTGTAGTGGATGTTAATGTTTTACCAACAGCCATCGCTGAATGACTTCTCTCTCTGTGGGCTCAGAGTGATCCGACACCGGGATGTACGTGCCTGCCATTTTGGGGTTTACGATAAGTTCCGGCTCCAGGTGTCGGAGCAGAGCCAGCGCAAGGCCCTGGGCCGCAAGGAGGTCACCGCCACGCTGCGGCCGTCGGCCACACAGGAGCCGCCGCAGCCCCGGCCCCAGGAGGAAGAGCGCAGGCTCAGAGAACAGCTGGCGGACAGTGTGTTCTTTGAGCAGACGGCGTTCCAGACAGGTAGGATGGATGGTTTTATTCGGGAGAAATGCTTTGGTGCAATGTTCTTAAATGTCCACTGGGTAGCGCCAAACATTTAAAGTCAAGAAAGGCTTCTGTCTTGTCTAGTGTCAGAGAAAACCTAACGTATGTAGGAAGATGTTCTGTTAAACAAGATGTGGTTCTTGCATTTGGTCTCAAGTGTAATTTCCATGTGAATCCACCTCGGTAGCAAATACATTGCATACATGCATGCATTTTGTATGCAAGAAAATGAAAAACACAATTTGTTTTTTGAGGCCCCAATGTGGTTTATTTTCATTGTGTGTGTGTGTGTGTCCTTGCATGTGTCTCCGTGCGCGCATTCGTGTGTTTTCCAGAAAGTCGGCCTGTCACCGGAGGGCCCAGTCTGTTGACCGTGCTGCTGGGGCTGGTGTGCGTGGCTGCCCTGATGCTTCCCACCCTGGGGGAGCAAGAATCCACTGTGCCTGTCTACCTCCACTTAAGTGTTAACAAGAAACTAGTTGCTGCTTATGTTCTTGGTGAGTATGCAAGCACAGAGATATACACCAAGTATTTTAGGGGCAGGATAGTCTAGTGGTTAGGGAGTTTGACAGCCAGCCTAAAGGCCCTGGGTGCGTTCCCCAATAGCCGCCACAGTATCTGTAGGCATCCTTGAGAAAGACGCCGAACCCCTACCTCCATTATGACATGTAACTCAGTTCACTGCAAGTCACTTTGGATGCTAAACGCTTCTGCTAAAATGACAACTATATTTTCCAGGTCTTCTTACAATGGTCATCCTACGTACATGAAGCCAGTGGGCTGGGAGAGATGCGGGAGGAGAAGAGCCCTGAATACCCAGTGATGTGTCCCACTCAGCTGGCGGTTGGGGAACAGGGCCCTGAGATATCTGGTCATCTCTGACCCCTTCCTTGAAGCATAAACATTATTGCCTACTTGTTTTGAAATGTTATTATATGAATTAACATATATCATTGAACAAACGCAGACAATGAAGACCTATAGAGCCTGGATTAAGGGTTGTCTCTGAACTGGCCCTTTGGGCCCTGGGAAGGGCTGGTGAAGTAAGATAAGGAGCATTGCATTACAGATGTGTATACAAACATATTCCCTGTGTCTGACGCTGTAATCCTTTGCCAGCATTTAACAGAGTGTGGTGAACTTGTGTTTTGATGCAAACCTGCTAGATGTATATAAAGCCATTTCAGTTGTGTCATGGGTTTACAGGTCACCATCTATGTCATGTTATATTGAGTTTTAGGCTAGTGTAGATTCAGGACTAAATGCAGGTACTTGCATGTATGGAGTTCGGAGTCCCCCCCCCCCCCAGCAATATACTGTTTTAACATGTCACCAAAGGATTTTTTTAAAGTCGAATACAATTCATATGTTGTACTGGATTCTCCATTAAATGTTGAATAAAGTCTCGACACGTCTGTCTTCATATTGTCTACAGATCAGGGGATCTATGAGATGCATTTAGACTTGTGCTGTGGTCATGACAGTGACTTGGGTTTCTTGTAAGACTGACGGTCATCTGTGACCAACAGCCTGTCCCCTAACTTAATGCTTTGACAAGAGATTCAATACTTTCTCCCCCTAAATTCCCATGTGAGTTATTTGGTTTTTGCAAGGAACATTTCTAATTGTGTCTCAATAGGGCAGGATATTCAAGAAACGGAATACAAATGGATGGCTACCACACAGAACACAACCATCGCAGGGTGCTTACGGCATTTATAATTACATTTAAGGACACTTACATATACTTCCAAAAAAAAACATACTTGCCCTGGGTGCAAACACCAGAACGAATGGAAATAAACCAAACCAATATGGACAGCAGAGCAAGATATGATTGTTATTTGTATAAAGGAGGCAGACACTTGGCATATAAAACTTTTCTAAACAAAACAAAAAAGCAAATGTACAATCACCTCCTTACTTTAACATTAAAAGCTAAAAGTCCACAAAGGTAATCAGAAATGTGCATCGACTTTGCCTAAATCTGGGAATCGATCTGAAAAACAATAAATCAAGTTCAGGTGCAAAACAAAGGCCTAAATTACTTACAAACAGTACCTCTCCACTTCATCAGGAATAAAACTGGTTTATTTCAGAACTTCCCCACATACGGTTCACATACAACTGAAACATCACTGCAGGAACATGTTCTGCATCAAAGCTCTTAAACTGACCAAAGCAGAGACAGATAAACAAAAAAGCATTTATAATCGGCAATATATTTTTTCCCTAAAATGTTTGTGCCAGTATCTGAGGAAGAAATTGTATGCACATAAATGTTACTCTGCATACAGTTATGTATAAACAGCGACAGAGCAGCCTTTAAAGTTTCAATCCCAATAATGCCGAGCATTCTCTGATTATCTGCAAAGTTAGTATTTTTCCCCAAACAGTAGGCAATTAAGTTGCAGCAAGTAAGACAAGCTGGCATGGAAATCTTTACACAGTTTATAGCCTTTGCCATAAAAAATATATATATATGATGTACAAGGAACTGAAAACTTTGTTACAGACAACTTCCAATACAGTAAAACAGTAAGCATGAACCCTGAAGTATGCGTCTTCGTCCACAGATCCTCGGATTTGTTGTTGCTGTTGAAGGCCTGTGCCTTGTCTTCAACCTCACAGCCAATAACTAAATTAAAACTATGATATTAGACATGGTTTATATGTACAAATGCGTACAATGAAACAAGAGGAACAAAAATAAGTTAAATCCTTTCATACAAAACCTGCAGACTGTACAGACAAAAGGCCTGTGAACAAACATTTTCCAGCACTAACAGGGCATTCTACACATCCAAATAGTCATTTTTTGTCCAGTGCTTAATATTTCTCTCGCGTGAGAGAACCAGCTGATACATTGGCAGGATAGACATAGAAACGCAGTATCACTATGGGGCGATGCACCATTAAAAACAAACTCCACAACTAGCAGCTGGTGCCCATAACGTCTTCCGCTTTCCCCCATCATAGCAGCCCCACCTGTGTCTCTACGAGCAAAGCACACAACCATGGCTTTTGTTTCCTTTCAGACATACCGGGACCCTCCAAACCTAAAGCCAAACAACCAGCCTCACAAAAGCAAAACGTGGGGAAAACCCACTTCAACTAAAGCTAGGTGAAGGAGGAGCTGTGGGTCCGAGAAGGAAACTCGATCTTCCCCCTCCTCAGAGGGAGACCTTTTTTTTACCACTTAATCTTACTCTAGTGTCTCTTGCAAGTCTCCTCGTTCACTTAGGAGACAGGTCCTGGAGGGATGTGAAGGGAGAATTGCTGGAGGAGGGCGAGACTCCCTCCATCTTGCCAGGCGATCCAGTGGAAGAACCCACACTGCTGAGGCTGCCGTCCAGCAGTTCTGGGCTGGGACTGAAAGTCAAGTACATTTTATTTGTATAGCCCTTACTCACAGTTACAGTCTCAAAGGGATTCACAGGCTACACATTTACGACACCCCCTAACCCTAGCCCCCCAAAGGGCATAGAAAAAACTCACTTGATTACAGCTAGCTAGAAAGCATTTACCATGACTGTACTCTGATGGAACACCTATAGCATCACACGTCCTAGTGAATTCATACTGTAGTACTGTAGGTCTTCATTATGTTGGTGGATTAAAGCAAATCTAATACAATGTGTTTAGAGGCTAAACTAGATTTTGTAAGGTCAAAACATTGTTAAAACATCTTCAAGGCAACATGAAGACGGGAAGGAGAGTATCTTACGCTATTCTGATTTTGGGATAAACGCCTTACCAAGAGCTGACATCCGACAGGTGGGAAACATCTGTTGACAACATGGTGGTAGTCCCCTGGAAGAGCCTTTTAGGCTGGCTCTCCGTTTCCACCTCCCCTTCAAAACAAATGGACATTAAAAATAAATTTCCAGCAATCTGTTGACATCCAGTCTGCAGTTGTCATGCAATGTCATCATTGAAAAGTTAAATTACCGATAGAAATCCACCATTTTATATTTCATATAAAATATTTAATATTTCATATAAAATATTTAATATATGATTAGAGGGTTGGCATTTACTACAAATTGAGCTGAATAAATCCATCTGACGTTTCACAAACTGCATTTATGGATTTGGATTTTTGCAAATGCAATGCGACCTTACCTTTGCGTTTGATTGGCCCCAGCATGCTGGCTCTGATGCAGTTGATGGGACTTTGACTGCGTCGGCTAAGTACAAAGCAAACCAAGATATATTTATACAGCGCATTATATATATTTATACAACTTAAAATCATAAGTGCTTTCCAGGCACTGGACAGTTAAGAGAATTCATGCAGTTCTATTTGTTCACTGTGCCATCGGCTGATATTAATGACTCATAAGGCATGCGTGAATAATTGCTGATGTCCCATAGGATTTCAGTGATTATAGTTCTACATGAACATTTTGACACACTATTTGACACACAATACAGAAATAGAAACTGGCATGAATAGGGTGCAAATGATACAGCGTGTTGGAGTATTATACTACCTACTCAGGCTGTCCTCGAGAGACTGGTGGCCCTGATAACTCCAAGAGTTAATCTAGCATGTTGTTATGTGTCCAAACTCTACCATCAAGAGAATGGCCAACCGTGACCATAGGTCCCAACATGCTGGGTGAATGCTCAGCCTTACGAAGCTAGAGATCCTACTAGAAATCATGCAGTCCTTTGTATTTAGGATAGTCTAGGCTAGGATGTTTGATTCCCAGCCTAAAAGGTACGATGCCTCACCCCCTACCTGCTCCTTAATGACCTGCATCTGAAGTCACAGCAAGTCACTTTGGATAAAATCTAGGGGTATGTTTATGTTATAATGTTATAATAAAAAACTAATGCAGGATACTACGGGGCCTATTTGGGGCTTAGGATTTGTTTTATTATTAGTTTTTTTTTTTTTCTTCTTTTTTTACCATTTAACTGATACTGTTAATCGGTCAAAAATCTATAGTTGGTTAACAGTTAAATGGTTAATTGTTAACATCCCTAATAAATGCATCTGCTAAATGACAGAATATTAAGCAGACCAAGTAGTGCTCACCTGAAGCGCCTGGTTGGGCTGGGGATGGGGCTGGGAGTCAGGCCATTACTGCTCACCAGACTTTGCAATGAAGGAGAGAAACACTGCTGCTTGCAACAACAAAACAAGAACAGAGATACCAGTTTACTTCTAATGAAATTAAAATCAGTCGACCTATCATGGGTTCTAGTTCTACCAGCAAAACAAGAAGTTCATCAACATAAGAACAAAGACAACAGCCGAGAGCTGCACCTTCTTGCCGATCCCTCTGGTCGGCGACGGGGCAGGGGAGACGGGCACAAAGTCAATTCTCCTTGGAGACGACGACGCAGACTTCTCCAAATCGTTGTCGCTCTGCAAGAAAGGTGAATGCATAGATGAACTAGGTCCCAATGACGGGCTGGTCACTGGCCAGCAGGGCCTTTTCTAGCTATTTCTAGCTGGTAGCACTGGTGCCACCAACTTTCTCAATGACCCAACATGCTGATGAATAGTTCAAGACTTGATATTTGCTAATATTTTTAATATATTTAATATATTTTAATCTGAACATTAAGTTTCTCTTCCACGAGCAGTGGCTGATAAAATAAGTAATCTTCTATTAGAGATTAAGAAAACATAACAAATGTTTTAAAATAAAAGCAAAGCCCCAGGCACGTAGCAGCACGTAGCAGCAGGCATGTTTTTACATGTACTCTGTTTTTACATTTTATTGTATTTAATTGCCTTGGGTGTTTGATCTAGTGGTATTACTGTTTTTACTGCTGCACAAGAAAAGACAAATAAAGTTCAATTTAACAGCAACAATTATTCCCCTTGTACCACAACCACAGATACTGTGTTAGCCATTGTGGTTGGAAGTTAAACTTTTTTCTCTTCACTTTTCTCTTTCTCATCATCACTTGTGTCTGAGTCAGGTCATCTCCACCAGCCTCCTCCTCCTCCTCATTTAATTTTTAAACTAATCAGCTTTAGACCGCTTAATTTTTTAAACACGGTAACAGCTAAATCAATGGATTGTTTTGCGCGTTTCATCATAAGTGCCGCTACGTACACAAGGGCTGCTCGATTCTTACTAAAAATGTGAATCACGATTTTTCTCCCCAAGAATTGAGATCATGATTCACACACGATTCTTATTTTTTCCATAAAAACTCTCTTTGCACTCTTTATTTGCACACATTTATTGCACTACGCCTGGGTGAGCACGGCCGTGTTTCTGCTGCAGCACTGCTGCGCGCATCTGCCAGCCAGCTCTATGGTTCTACATTGAGTTATTGTGCTTAAATAATACAATGTTTCATTTCATTATACATTTCAGTAGTAGTAGTAGGATGTGGCTTCTGGCCCCCAGAAGGTCAGAAACTGTTCGCCAGTATGGGCTTACATGTTCCGCTTCATTACCGAGCCGCCTACCGACTTCCCTTTAACTAAAACACATCACAAGTTGTGGGGAAACACAATGTTGGAGTATTATACTACCTACTCAGGCTGTCCTCGAGAGACTGGTGGCCCTGATAACTCCAAGAGTTAATCTAGCATGTTGTTATGTGTCCAAACTCTACCATCAAGAGAATGGCCAACCGTAGGTTCGAACATGCTGAGTGAATGCACAGCCTTACATACACACATGCACAGTCTAAGATTGATGTCTTCATCAATCTTAGTCTGCATAGCTGTATGGAAGTTATTGAGAGGGTACTCGTCATCATATCATAAGTTTGTTCAGGGAAAAAAAACATTTATAGGTAGTATCCCATCATTTCAGGAAGGAAAAAGTAATCTGTTACACTGTAGGGATGGGTCATATTTTCAAAAGAGTTGTTAAATTATAAATAATTTAATAGTTTATGCGATCGTTTTGTATTAAAAGATACAAGCGTTTATTTTTTAAAGTTAGAAAGATTAAATATTGAACAGACATTCACGCTCTGAATAACGGCGATTTTACACGGTGAACCAAAGCCGCTGGTATGAGTCCTGTGTGTCTATACCTGCCCAGGTGTATACCTACCGAGGAGTGGGGCAGCAGCACTCCCCCCTATAAAGCCTGGTCTGGGGGGGGGGGGAAGGGGTGATCTTTGAATAATGGTCGAATAGCTCCAGTGAATATCAAATAGTATTTTAGCTTGAAAGGCCCATCCCCATTATACTGCTGAACCGAAACCTCTTGAGGCACGCAAACAGCTACTACACCATGACCGTTACACATGTGCACCAACATCGGGCTGAACAGTTAAATGCAAGTTAAATGCAAGAATCGTGCTTTACCAGATTAAGGCTTTCCTCCCAGGACTGGCTCATCTGCATGGCTGCTTGCACCTCCCTGCAGGACACAGGCAGCGCAAGAGGTTGGCGCTTGGCAAGGCAGCATTCCCTCCACAACGAACATGATTCAGTTTTGAATCCATACAGCTCGCAAAGGCCCCCATGAAATCCATACAATGACCAATTACCTCTCATGAGCAGTCTCCCTGTTCATTACATCGACCCCCTCCTCCTGCAAAAGGAAACACTTTATAATTCATTTACATCCTTACATTGTGGATTACTCTCAAGTATAGCTGCTACAGTCATGGCAGTCTGTTGTCCACGTATACATCGGCCATACAGAGAAACAAGTCTGTCACCATAGGAAACCATCACAAGACATGAGAATGTGTATTGTAACATGTGCTAATGACTGGAGTCCTCACTTGTTTTATTTGATGAAGTCTGGTGCTGGGCAATCGAATGGGTGACGATGGAACCTGCAAATGGAAATTGTAGGGATGGATTAAATAAAAAATATTACAGAAATGAAGAATTTTAAGTACCTATCGTTTAAGTACCCATGTGTGTATAATAAGAGCTTTTTAATACCATATTGGGCCTGTTGACAACAGTTGTGCTATTTCTCCTGCTGCGCAGAACCTCTCGCTGGAACACTTGACAAGTATCACTGTGAGGAGACAACAGATTAATAACCATCACATGCACTTCCCCAAAGCCCAGAGGCTTCTAGTCATTCATTGAACGTTGTAAAACTAGCTTTCACACTGGATTGCTTCAAAATAAAAGAGCAGCAATATAGAAATGCTACAATGAGCACATTAGGTCCAAATGAAAATATAAAGACCTTAGGCCATTTATCATGGGCGCACTGTTAGATCTTCTCAAATGTCCATCAGGTTGAACAAGTGAATTTGTAATTTCAAGATCCAACTCCATCTTTTCTTGCGGCATAACTGCAGGGTTGTTCATCTTGATGGTTGAAACTAATCCAATCTAACTAATGCGGGTCGGCAAACGTGCTGCCGCTAACGCTAGATGGCTGTCGGTTCAACATTTACAAAGTTTTAGTGTTCAATTAATGAATGAGCAGACGTTAGAGACAGGCGAACAGTCACGCAGCTGTAAACATGGACCAGTCACCAAGGCCCTGCTGTGCGCTACATTGTAATGGCCATGCGAGTGATACGTTAACGATAACCCTTTTCTCTAGCGTTAAGGGTTGCGAGCACAACTACGGCGACTGCCCTACTCTAACGTTGCCGGTAACGTTATGACCGGTGAGCGCCTTCCCCGGTAACGGTTAGCATGCTGTAGCTATGCAACGCACAATGCCCGGTAAACCGTGAGCTAGCTAACGATCCGTTAGTCCGTATGTGCAGAATAGCATCGACCGACGAAGTAACTTCTGCAACCCCGCTTGCATGCTAACGCTTCAGGTGAGCTTAACTAACCGGTTAAGTAGGCAACGTGGATTGTCCTTATGTTTAGCAAAGTTTTAAAAAAACAAAACAATTGTTAGTTTATGTGAACGTGCAGCCAACAGTCCATGGAGCTGAGGAAAGCTAACACTATGCTACTCTGAAGCCAGTCTTCTCCAGGCCACTCGGCTAGCTGGAAGAGCTGCTAGCCACACTGCCATGTCCACAGGCCCAGCTAACTATCCGACAATTAAACGCCGCAGTCCACCAGCTTGTTAGCCATCAGCATCTCTTACAGACACAACCCGCGTCTAAGAAAAAAAAATCTAATATTACATATCCTGTACGGCGCCAAAAAAGATGACGCTCACACAGATGCTTTTACAGTTACTAGCGCTGCGGAGACTTCTTCTCCTAGATATGGAGGCGAGGCGGGCCGCCGCCGGGCGCAGTGCTGCCACCCACAGGCTCGGAGATCACTCATTAATACAATTTAAATAGAGAAAATTAAACTAAATCCCACTAGCGATACTACCTCAAACTTCACGCCCCTTTCAGTTAGACGCGAGCAGAACCAAATTCAAAGAAAAATAAAGAAAATGTCTTTAGTTTTCTTATTGTCAATTTATTTCATACATTAGCTTGGTATTTTGGGTGGATATGAAATCATATTTTTCAATGTCCTGTGTGGCTCATGAATGGATTTAATATGATGTTCATGTGTGTCTTTAGTCTACTGGCTATTTTGATTTGTACCCACAACACTACCTGCATCTCACCTTAGAAGCAGAATACACACATGTTGCACTGGCTGCATTAGACTGTTCACATATATACAGTGTACTGTTGTTGTTGTTGTTGTTGTTGTTGTTGTTGTTGTTGTTGTTGTTGTTGTTGTTGTGTCCAGTTGAACTTACTTTTAAAGTTGTCTTTTGTGGATGGTTGTGTATCTGTCCTAAGTGAATACATTTTTAAATGGTAGGCTATGTGTGGTTGAGTTTTTATTACACAATACTTTTTCTGACATAGTTTAATCTCGCCCCTGACAAATGCTCCATATTACAAAAAAAGACAAAAATCTAGACTCAAACTAATAAAAAATAAACTACAACTAAGCATTTTCAAAAAAAATTAAATAAACAACCACCAAACTCGCTTTAAAAACTAATTAAAACTAATCTGCAATTGAAAACAACTTCCTCCGGGTCGGAGGAAGATGGCCTCCACCTGCTGAACACGTGAAGGTTCCGGAACTCTCCATGGTGTTGAAAGTGCTGCCACACATTTCTATGGAAACACAAACAGTTCAAATACACGCGATATCCGACATGCAGTGGCGGTTCTAGGGGGGGCCTCTGAGTCCGGCCCCCCCCTGCGGCCCCCCCGTCGGACATTACGATCGGCCCCCCCTACCGCCTGCCGGCCTCCCCCTGGCCCCCCCATTAAAAATGGTCTAGAACCGCCACTGCCGACATGTAAACAACCTGTAGACAACGCGTTAATAAAAATCAAATATTTGGATATCTGTTTTATGACTTAAATTATTTATAATTTTAATAATCATAAAACTGCAATCCAGTTTTTAAAAACTACACAAAAACAGGAAGAAAGGACAAAGAACTAAGAGGATCCTTATGTTAAATAGTGGTAGGCAACCCCTGGGCTTACGGAAACGGTTTAACCCTGCTGCTCAGCAGCCAATGGTAACTTATCACACTCACCCGTTGAAACTGGACAAGTGGCCAAATGGCTCAGAATGATATGAAACATAGGACAGCGTGTCAGCGGTGGCATATATGAACAGGCGGGGAGGGTTGCGCTCCTCTGCTCTTCACCAAGCATCGGTCCAGCTTTGGCTATGGGCTCATTAGGACCTCAGTCTGAGAGCCCTGCTGCACATTGCAGGCGCCCAGGACTTCGGGGCCGACCACATGCCTCATGGTGCTCCACAGCGAGACGAGTGGCGGCTGTAGCCCGACGGTGTCAGATTGATCTGGCAGAAGTTGGGGACGGCCTAAGTGGATCTATTTGCATCCAGATGGCAATAGCAGAATGTGGTTCTCTCTGAAAACCTCTGTCAGGACCTTCCCCCGCTGGGGGGAAGGATGACTCATGGTCACGGATGCTTCCTGACATTCCTGCCGCTTCGGTTGATTCATCCTCTCGTGGAGAGCATCAGACAGGACAAGCACTGTCACAAGCTCACAAATGGGTTCTCCACCCGTCCGACCCATCGGGACAGTTGCTGGTCTGGATTCTGAAAGGTTGATTCTGCAGGGCATAGGTCTGCCTGCAGCAGTTATACCAATCAGAGTGCTACCCGAGCACCATCCAATGGGACAATCACGTTGTCCCACCCCACTGCGAAGTAGGCAAGGTGCTCAGCCTCCTACAGTCCCTTCTGGAAAAAGGTTGAGCTTATTCCACTCTAAAAGTCTACGCGGCAGCAGTTTTTCGGCCGGCCACATAGCTGGAACGGGATGCCATTGTTCAGCCATCGCTTACGAGATTCTTACGAGGTTTTAAGCTTTGACCGGCCGTGGTGTCTGCCCGAGTTGCCTGTTGCTTAAAGCCTCCTACCCACTAGGCAACTTTTAAAGTCGGGGCCAACTTCGGCAATACACACGTCACGACGGATCCTGTCAGCTTATCAACCATAGCAAATAGAGTGCGAGTGTTGTTGATGTTCTTCTTAATAATTCCAGAAAAGTGTCGCTGTCTAGCCTTGACTAACTCATAGTTTTCATTACAAAGACTTATTTTGTAGAGGTCATGGTGAATTTGAAGTTTAGTTTTTCTCCACTTAGACTCTGCTTTCCTGC